>JACSYO010001674.1:2530000-2702500 GCA_016806645.1 Ophiodon elongatus
GGATTTCAAAGTGCCTGCCAAGTGAGAGTTGGCAGCACATCTACGGCGGGTGGGCTGACCAGAGCACTGGCACATACTGTCAGGGGTGCGTGCACTCCCGACATGATCACACACACACACACACACACACAGCCAATGGCCAATGCAGCAGGGCTGAGTAATTTTACCACCGGTGCTGTGTTTTATATGGAAGATTTGTAATGCATCATCTTGCTTATATTAACAATTCTTTGCCAACTGTCAGTCCGCCTAAATCTGTTCTTCCCAAGCTGTATGTTCAAAAGTTTCTCACAGTCTTTTATGCCACGTCCTCAAGGTCATGAAACACCACATGGATGGGTATTACGTAAGTGATGATGATCCGGCTCAATTATATTTTACAATCTGGTCTTTTATTCTTTTACTTTTTGCCGTCGTTCCTATCTGTGATATTAACGTTGCTCGAGCCAACTTAATTGCTGAGATCCCGGAACGCTGCAACATCTCCAAAAAGAAGACTGACCGTACAAGAAACATGAGCTTTAGTCAAAGTTTGAAAGAGAAAACGAACGTAAACGACCGACCTCCTGTGCAATGAGGAATTATTGCGGACATTTCGGGGGCACTTTCCTTCAGTTTTACCTCCAAAGAGAGTGGTTTTGATCAGTGGATACCAACATGGGGCCTTAAGGACGAGCCAAAGGTGCTGCAAGATTTCTTTAATTCCATTTTTTTTTATTGTACCTTTCTAATGTTTCACCACACAAAACAACCAATGTCTCCAATAAGATTAGACCTTCTCATTTGTTTTCCCAGATACGTTGTGAGAAGAAGCGTTACTGCTTCCTATATGATGTTCTTTGACAACGTATCTTTGAGTGAAAGAGGTGCTACACTATTGCACCTCACAGGAATTAAAAGATAGAGGTGGAGAGTGTACAAAGTGTTGGACTTTGACAAGTTTCAAAGTCTCATCCTGAGTCCATAAGTCTAGGCAATAAAACCACTTTGGTTAAGTTTAAGGAAATACCGTGGTTTTGGTAAAATTACGTTTTATTTTTTTAAAAAGAAATAAGCATGAAAACATTGAAATCATCATCAACTCTGTTAAATCTGCAGCAATACTGTGGCGACATGTAGCGTTGTAACGGTATAATATTATTATTATTATTAGTTGTATTATCATAACTATTATTATCCTTGATATTATCAATGTTATCATTAATATTATTATTAATAGTAGTAGTCATATCTACAATAGGCTACAAAAGTTGCAATGAACCAGAAATATATTAATGCTGAAAATAAGAAATGACAGCACTCTTTCTTTGGCATCTATTTCTCTGAACGGTCCAATCCTCGCCGTCAGTGGTCACAGCTATTATTTGGGGAGAGCCTAATCTAATTGTTGATCAGTGCCTTTGGCCGAGTGCTAACTTGCTGTGACGGACCCCACATGGAGCGAAGAGGAGGGAGGACAGACGCCGCTGATCTCTGATCCCAGATCTGACAGCTGGCTCCCTCAGGAGGACACTGCCTGGGGTGGCAGTGGCTTTGATCCACTCAGGGTCCTCACAGGAATGCGCACACACCCAACACACACACACACACACACACACACACACATGCACACACACACGCACACACACGCACACACACACACACACACACACACACACACTGGGCTTGGCCTGTTGGCACACATATACAGGAGCTGGCACCAGTTGCCTAAGAACACACAGTCAACGCTATTTTATAATCAAATAATTTCTCAATCCTGTAACTAATACTCCTCCACCGAGCGCAAGCTATCATCCACGGTGGGCCGTGTGTGTGGTGTGTGTTTGGTTGGGCACATATCCTCCACATCAACACACACGCACTTGAATAATCACGTATACATACACATGGACTGCACACTCTCACAGAACTTTAGACTGGGTTTATTCATGGTGGTCATTTTGTGGTCTGGTTGTTTGGATCGAGGCGGTTTCTGGTCATTCTACGAGCAGATGGCGCCTCCGGTGGCTGAAAGTCCACGTGCATCAAACAAATCCATCACAATTATTTATTTTTGATGAAACTTTCTACCTTGCATTCCTGTTCCTCTCTTGATCTGCTCTCTTCTTCTGACTTTGAAAATAATCACATCCTACAGTACAACCTGCCGTCTGCTTCCTCTGCCTGTTGGATGGTGGTTCAGCGTGTGTGTGTGTGTGTGTGTGTGTGTGTGTGTGTGTGTGTGTGTGTGTGTGTGTGTGTGTGTGTGTGTGCGTGCGTGCGAGCGTGTGTGTGTGTGTGTCTGGTTAACAAACAGGATATGCGCTCGCCTTCCCGACACACCGCCTCACACACGCTAAGCCTGCTGTAGATAGGACTCTGCTCTTTAATCATCACACATTCACATCCCTGCCTCTTATCTGCAAGATGCATAACTCCAAACATAAAGCCAGAGAAAGAAAGGCACCCACATCATTTGCACGTTATTCTTCACCCTTCGTCCATAAAATTTCACTCTGCTGAAGAAAGCTAACCAGAGGTTCACCGGTGTCCTGGATTGCTGAACAGTGTAGATCACATCCAGTGCTGGGTGGCGTAATCAGGAGGGGTCTGAGATTCTGGGATGTTTTGATGTTTCCTCAACGTGCTGATGAAAAGATAGGCACCGTGATTGAGAATGATGTAGTAATACCACCCTGCTGCAGATGTCCAAACACGTTACAGTGCAAGCGAGAGGAGGAATGCCATCACGTCTGCCATCGTTACTTCGACTTGGGAGCGTTCAAATATTCCAAAGGAGAGAGCTGTCACCGTCTACTTCACTGTCATAGAGCTGTAGGTTTTTCAAGCAGTCATTGTTGGGTGTAAAGATCTGTTTACATCTGTGACATCTGTTCTTTTGAGATATTATTACAAGTCCAGTCTTATTTCTGTTGCCTGTAACTTCTATAGAGTGCATAGATATGTGCAGCGTTATCTCCATTATCAGGTCTTGCCGCTCTCTTTTACAGCAGGCTTTTCACCTCTCCTTTGATTGTGGCCGTTTGGAATAAAACACATCGTACGCATTTGATCATTTTTAATGTTGGTTTACAGATTTCACAGGACGTATACTGGAGCTTTTATGACATATTAGATGTTTGTGTGCAGTCTTTGTATGCAGTCTTGTCTAAGAACTTAAGCAAAGAAAAACCTTGATCGTCATTAAAATCGCAAAGACACAAAAACTAGAATCAGCCAAACAATCTGGTCTGTATTTCAAGTGTTTTGCCACAAATGATGATCTAACTTTATGACACTTACAGACAATAAGAGGATAATGAAGCAGTCAGTCACGCAGCTGCTGACAGAAGCGTGTTTGTGGCAGAGTGGTTCTTTGTGCTACTGTGCTGCTTTGACAAACAATCGCCCACACAAGTACCAACCACTGAGGCTCCAGAGGTTGGCATGCGGAGCAGCTGTGAGAGCTGAGTGTTGGTTTTACACGCGGATCTGTCACCGATTACATTTAGAGGTCACAGTCGACCCAACTGACCAGCTAACTGGATTCCTCAGAGGTTCATCGTCAGTATTCCCGGTTGTTGGCGTCTTTATGTTGTAGATAAACAAAATGCACAGGCATGCATTCAGACGTGTGCATGAATAAAAGGACAGTTCTCCCACACATACACAACAGTGATCCAGAGCAACACAGGCAGCTGAGACACAGATAGGGTGGTTAAGTGTCTGAACGTTGGAGCAAAGTGTCTCATGACACTGACAGTGTGAGCCAGATGGAGCGTCTCTGGCAGATATTTACGCTCGAGGAAAAGTTGAGCAAAAATTCAGAAGCACTGATCGCTAACAGATGTTAATCAGCCACAGGCTTATTTATTCCCAGACTGCAGGTTGCCACAACTGCTTCACTGTCACTACAATTCTGAAAAGTTTCCGTCTCCATTTATTGAAATGAAATGTATCAAAACGGTTTCGCACTTTTTGCGCGTCGAGAGAAAAAACACTTGAGCTGTGGAACCACCGTACGATCAAAACCCCCGAACACATTTCCCCGTGTGCCAAAAGGTTGTGTATGGGGCTCAGATAAGAGTGATGCTATTTCTTATATTAAAACTAGGTGAGGCAAAAGTAAGCCCCTCCCTTCAAAGCTACGCCCTCAAAACACATGAACGCACACTGCCTGACAGGGTGGGGTCCTATTAGGGCCTGTGTGCACATTGCGCAGAAATAAATCGCTCCCAGTGGGTTTTTTTTTATGTTTCTATGACAACAATATCTTGACAACATTATCATTATCTTAGCCACTCTTTCTTTTCATTACCTATTCTTACCTTTTTTTTACCTTTTCATTACCTATTACCTATTTTTTTTGTTTGACTTTTTTTCCCCATCAGTGTCAAACGGAGGATACGCTCTTGAGCTTGTCACCTCTCAATCTGTCAGCCGTAATGTTAGAGCTCAACTTTTCCGTTTTAGTTATGGTTCAGGATAGACACACGGCTAAAACAAGATTCTCCTCCATTTACTACAGTGGTGTCACCAGCGCTTTTCTGAAAAGTTCAGAGATTTTCAACTTGAAGCGCCAAATGCCAATCAAAAGGAATGAAATTCATAAATATATGATTAAAAGCAAAAACTGATATTAGTTTAGTCACCACTAACGAAACAGGCAAACTGGCAACCTGAGAGGAGTGAATTACTAAACAGTAGAAAATATTCAGCGTTTAGAGTCGGTCAAATCAAATTATCAAGTTACCAACTTTTAAAATTGGCATATTATAGAGATATATAGACAGTACAGCATTGGTGCGTACGTATTCAGTATGGGTGGCAAAACTCTTTGGCTGCTGAGTTCTGAAATATTCTCCTTCTCAGTTAACTGTATATAGACGTGAATCTCTAACAGCATGTAACGCTGTAGAGCGGACGAGGAGGTGGAAACTTTACACCTCACTTGTTCTATCGCTATCTTTACTTCTTAAGAGTTGGATCATATCACGGCATGCGACATATCTCTGGCTTTACTCGTATCTTCTCAGTTGAAAGAGATATTATAGATAGCAAAAGCCTCCTCTTGTCCAAGAATGTGTTACCTAAAAGAAAAAGAAGTGACCACCCGTCTTCTAAACATTTTCTGCACAGCCTCCGATGTTGATGTTCTTCAACATATAATCATCATATCTCAAGTTGCATTAAGCCCCTGTGAAATAGCTCAGATACATTATCATGTGTGCAGCGTTCTGTAACTGAATACAAGTGTTTCTTGTTAGTTTAATGTTTAAATGAGCCCGTGTCTGTATTGAACATGTGTTTCAATTTATGCTTTGTGAGGTTTTCTTGATTTATTCTGCTTTGCACCGACACTTTGCAATGTCATCGTCCCCCCACCCCCCAAAAAATTGAAAATCAAGTCAAGTTGTGTGCTTTTCATGAACACTTTTGATGAACACTTTTCATGAAGCACGTCCAAGCTTATGATAATTTACTGTGCGATACACTATTTTAGGGACTTGTTTGGCAGGCGACTGTGAAGGTGATGAAATTATATTTATTCCCATCTATTAACAGCTAAATGGCAATCGTATTTTAAAACCCAACAAAAGTAGGTGAATAAAAATTGGACCGAACCAAACCCCGGTGAGGGTGAAGGGTCACGGCTGTGACAGATGTTGGCAAGAGTCACATCTGGTTGGTATAGCATACAAAATGGAGCTAATGGGGTGAGAGGGTGAGGGTTTGAGGCTGGCAGATGTCAGCAGAGGCCGCGCCTGTTATTGACATAGCTGCCATGTTAGGTCTTCTTTTCATCCGTCAGCCGGAATTGACCGAGGATCCCCACTGCTTTGTAATCTGACCCAGATGATGGATCTCCTGCTACAGGGAATGTGCGGGCATGCGCACACGGACACGTGTAAAGGAAACACTTGAACAAACACACATCTCTCTCTCTGTCTTTGGACACATGCACAAACACATACATTAGCGCTGAGCTCTGTTGCCGCTGTCATCTGCCATTTGGATCCGTATCAGTTCCCTTCCCAAATCTGCCCACATATTATTTTACTCGACCTCAGCCGGTCCAGGGCTGCAAATGGGATCTTGACATGCAAAAGTCATGTTGGATTAAATCCACGGGCCGGGCGAGACCTTTTTACAGCCTAACTTGAGATGCTGACACCACCCACCCACTGTCACTGGTGATTTATGAGGGATGTAACACGTATTCATCACCTCCCATGAAATAGTAGATAATTATGTAATGTGTGCAGCACATTTTTGAATATCAAAAATAGGCATATTCCTGCATTGAACATGTGTTTCGGTTTATAACATGTGACGTTTTCTTGATTTATCCTGCCGGGCACACAGACTTTTCCAGTTGTACCTTGTGTGGTAAATCAAACACACCTTGAGTAATTCAAGTGACCCAGGTCAGCTACTATTGTGTCTCATATCCTCCAGTTTATGGCTCCACAGTCCGTGCATGAAGGAGGGAGGGAAACAGAGCAGGAGGGAGGGATGCAGCAGTGGCGGACTCATGACTTGTCACATTCCAGTGGAGGTCTCTGCTGGTCCCAGTATGGGAGATTAGAGAGAGACATGAGGAGGGCCGGCTGAGGTGAGAGCTGATCCCGACCACAGATAGCACCTCCGGGGGCAGTTTCACTACCTACGATGGTGGTCTGTTGGGAAGCTTCCCTTAATGTTTTCTGTCCCTAAATCATCAGTGTTCATTGAGCGTGTCGTCATCAAAACAAAAAAAAAAAGGGGTGAGGAATTGAAGAAATAAATCAACATTGTGAGTGTTTCATTAAACTAGTGCTAATGAATATTTTTATATGGACGATGGTTCAAATGACTTCGTGTTTTGTGAAAGAAGTCACTCGTAAAGAAGAACCCACAGAAAATTATCACCCATTTTCGGGGTGTTATATGGCTACAACTTTGCTGTTTTGTGTCACTCTCACCCAGCTTTTGAATTACACTGTGGCTTTTGGGCGGGTCTCTTTTCTCGTTGTTGGTCTTAAAAACAACATATAAACAAAAACAGCAACATACCAAAAAAAACCCACAAAGCTCAAATATATCATTTTATTCGTATAGAGTTAAGCTTCTTCCATGTTAAGATTTCAAATCATCTGCCAGATCCATGGACGACTTCAAAAGGAGAGGAAGAGAGAGAGGCCGCGTCTGAAATTACAGAACATGCTAATTAGTAAGCTAAAACAGTATGTGAGATTTTTTTAGTATGTCTGAAACCTTAATATGAAATCGATAGTATATGAATTGCATACTATTTCCAGTAAAATAGTATAGTATAGTATAGTATATAGTACATATAGTATAGTATATCCCACAACGCAATGCGGTAGTGACAACAATGTTCATAACATACAATGGTGGACAGCTCTATTGCGTCACTAATGCATCAGTCTCAGCGTAAGTATAAGATTTCACTTTGCGATGCGTAATACGTTTTTAAAATTAGTTCAGATTTTGAGGTTGGAACAGGTTAGGTTTATGTGAACTGTTTTCCACGTTGGCTCACGAGGAGCATTTTGACATTGTTCATGGTATTACACAAGCACGTAGTGCACTTATGCAAGAGAGACCCTATGAATGCTTTGTTTCTCTGAGATTTCAGGGAGGTTATGATGTTGCAATGTTACCTTACAACAAAGTGCTGAAAGACAGTCCTGGGAAGTGTGGTAGAATCCACATCAGAGTTAAATTATTCTAGGAGTGGACAAGCATAATCTTCAAGACACATCAATTCCAACAAAAAGTTATTGAACAATCGATCAAACTAAATTTCCAGTGAAGCATGGTTTTCCCCTGATCTTGAAAATCAGCAGGGGAGAGAAAATGTGGCTTTAATGAGCGTAAACATCAGAAACTGTCAAACGTGATAAATAAACGGTGATATGTTTAGATTTGTCTAAACACTGGCAGGGCTTCATCTTGATACTAACACAGATATTTTTTGCTCTGGGAGGTTCAGTCTGGATCCCACTGATACAATTTATTTTCAAATTTGGTCTCCAGCAGTAATTCTTCCGTTGACTGTTTGAGCGAGGCTGCAAAACAAATCCTCTCCATCCTCTGGATTTTCTTCGTGCTCAGCAGGTGATAAGGAGCTGAAGAAAAAGTTTTATTGAGCGTAAACAACTGACTCGTTTTCAGTAGAGAAGGGACATTATTTCTTTTGAAGGAAAAGGGGAAAGAGGGAGTGTGTTTGGTTTCAAGCACCTCTGAATTGAAGATCCTCTTGTCTGATTGTAATCATCATTGCCTCCATTTTGCGCCACTCCAAGTCTGTAAGTTAGTTTGAGTTATGGATGCTGACAGATCTGGCGAGAGCAGATAAGGACGGAGAGATAAGGGGAGGCAAGGATGAGGACAGGCAGGTGAGACCAGAGGAGACATTGTGTGCAGGCAAATACCCTGAATGTCTTTCTCTCTAATTTCATACCTGCAGACAGGTGCTTGGCAGGGCACAACACGCATGTGAGAGGTGGAGGAGGCGGGCGGAGGGAGGGTGGGAATGAGGAAGACCTTCAGAGGGGATCAAAGAAGGTCACGCTATTCCTCCCGCTAACCCCCCCCCCCTCCCCTCCTCGCACTCTCCCTCCTCCACTGATCTGGAAACGATAGATTTCATTCCTGCTTTCACTCCTGAAGAAGGGAAGTGGTGTCGGATTACCAGGGTGGGGTCCGAGGATGTGATGTGGAACTAAGACCAAAATGCAGGATTTGTTTGAATCGTCAGAACACTCAAAATCAGAAGTGAGCAAAGTCCAGTCTGCAAACCAGGAGGGGAATTCAGTTTTAGTTTCTCAACTACAACGAACACCAAAGTTTCTCAAAACTCAAAGATGTTTCTCCTTTTTGAATAAAGATATAGAAGGAAATCAGGGACATGTTTTCATTATCTTTGTGTCCATTTACTAAAAGATACAGGAAGAATATGTGAAAGGAAAGACGTTGCTCCATTGAAGGCAATATCGGTCAATCGGTCGGTCCGCTTTGGTAAAATATAAAATATCTCAACAACTATTTGATGGATTGCTATGAAATTTTGTACAGATGTTCACGTTCCCCTCAGGATAAAAACTATGGTGATCCCTCGACTTTTCATCTTGTCTTCAAAACTTTGCTTTATGACCAAATTCTTGCAAAACTAATGGCATTCTCATCACCCTCAGCTGTGCTTTGTGTTTAGTGCTACGTAGCAGATGTTAGCGTACAAACACACAGAACTAAGGTGTCTAACACGGTTAAACATTATACCAGTTAAACATCAGCATGTCAGCATTGTCATTGTAAGCATGCTGATGATAGCATTAAGCTCTGTGCATAAGTACAGCCTCAGCATGGCCACAGACTCCTGTTCTTGTCAATTCACTACTTGATTTCTTTAAACTTGTGTCTTCAAAAGCCATCAACATCTGCTTATTTAAAGTGTTTTTTGTTGAGTTTGTTCTTCTGAATTAATTACCTTAGCATAGCGGGTGTTAGATAGTGATCAGATTGTAAAACCATACAACACAAATTTGTGATTTAGGGCTATAAAAACAAAACTGACAAGCTTTTATGTTTATTTAACATTCATCCTATGTAACTTATTGATTAGCATTCATCATTAGCGTCACGGGTTAGGGTTGCACTTTCAATTATCTCCCAAAGTTTCCACTTTACCTCTTTTTAGGATTACCTGAGAATACTGAAACAAGTGTGTCTTCTGCTTCGTCCACTAACGCAGTTTTCTCCAAAACAGTTCTTTTTAGTCCGAACTCGATTGTTCCAGCTCTCCAACTGCGCAATGTTACTTCACTATAACAATAAGCATCTTATTTCAAGGCGCCTTTACCGTATTCAATTTATGCAGACGCCTCCGCATGGCCATAATTCCCATCTGTGGAGTATTTATAGAGCCGTTGGACGATGTATATTTATGACTGCAGTCCCTTTATGATTTCTCTACTGTAAAGGAATAACAGCCTGGCAAGTAAAGGTGCAGCCCCGGGCCATTATTTACTGTGGTGTTGTACCTCGGAGACACGCAGCCGTGATACGGGACAGGAGGCATGCAGGAATTAAATTACAGCAGAAATTTAGTGATCCTTCAAAAGAATGGGCTCCCTTGTTGGATAGGTTTACCTATGTTTCGGCAACGGAGTTCCCCCTTTGGAAATGTCTGCAGGAGTAAATGGCAAAAACAGGTCGGAGGGAGCAAGTGAAAAATTCCAAATTAAGTGTTGAGGTGGTTTGTGGGTGCAGCGTGCGGTTGACATGCTGGCTCCTGCGTTTCGGGCTCCAAAAAGGCCGCGCTGTAGGTTCGGTTAGAGAAGGAACGGCTGATGTCTAATTACCTGTTGAGATGTGGTTTGGATTGAAGCAGCTCTTGTGACAGAATGTCTTTCTTCTTGATGAGGAAATTATAGACTACAGCCGGGGCTCATATTCTCTTGGTTTGCATCTTGAGGTCTTCACCTGCTCCAATGCTTTTTCTATAAATTTGAATTATGCGGTGGAAGAAATTCCCCCTCATCAGAAGTGATGTGGTTTTATTTTCTCTGATGCCTGGAGGAGGTGGAGGTTTCTGAACCTCAAATTCACACATGAGAAATATTTTGATTTGCGTTTGATAATAACAACCTGCAATAGAAATAGATCACAAAAGCAGACTGACTGCAAAGATAATCATGTTTTATCATCTGCTGTGTGTTTGCAGGGCTGAGTTATGGTGATATTTTGTGCAGGGTCGTGTTGAGGAGTAAACCAGTGACGTGAGCTCAAACAGCATGTCCGTGTGTGTGTGTGTGTGTGTGTGTGTGTGTGTGTGTGTGTGTATGTGTGTGTGTGTATGTGTGTGTGTGTGTATGTGTGTGTGTGTGTGTGTGTGTGTGTGTGTGTATGTATCTGTGTGTGTGTGTGTGTGTGTTGAGGCAAAGGGGGCAGATACAGGGCAGCGGGGATTATCAGGCTGCCCTTGATAACACACAGGTGGCTGATCTTGGGGCTTAGGGTCTGACGCTGTTCCTCAATCCACCACTTCCTACTCTGTACACACACACACACACACACACACACACACACACACACACACACACACACACACACACACACACACACACACACACACAGCTAAAAAAACTCCTGTCCGGGGAGTTGCAATATCATGGCAGAGCTCAGGTTACTGTCCGGGTGCACCTCTCTGGGTTGTGGAGAGTTAAGAATGGGATGAAATAGATAGTCAATGTAATATTCGGCCAGTTCGTGCAGAGGTGAGGGGTTATTGATGGAGGCTTTGTTGTTTGAGCGATACGTCTGACTGCCTCAGGATCCCCGTTTGATTTACAATTTAACGGCCTGTTGCTGGAGGAATGAACAAAGCCATTACTGAAGAAAAAGTGGAGAAAAAAAAAGAATTTTATTGCACAAACAAAATAAGCAATCACTCTCTCCACCTCTCCGCTGCGCATTCTTAAGTGACGACAATTCATCTTCTATTTCACACCAGAGTTTTCCCGTGTAAGACCCCCATAAAGTGCTGGGGCGGACTAAAACTCTGCATGGTTGCTGTTGGTGTTAGCGGTGGGGGCTAGAGAGAAGGGGGTTGACATTTATGGATGAGGTTTTCCACCATCTCTACTATCAGGTTTTAAGAGCTGTTGCTAGCATGGAGCCCCTCTGCGTGGAGCGTCGAGGGCTGCAGCGCCGGGACTCAGCTGACAGGATCTGGGGTGGCTGCACTGTATTCACGGAGGCTTTGTAAACTGCGGCTGTGATGTGCACATCCATCACGGCCCGGCGGCATGCTGGGTTTCAGGATGGGGGTGCATTCGTTATAATGACACGGCCAGGAGAAGGAGACGGGGGGGGGGCTGGGGTCAAGATTAGGGTGTTGGGGTAGAGTGGACGGTATAGATGTGGTGGGGTGTGGGCTGGTTGAAGATAAGGAGATTTTTGCAGGGTTTTAGGGGGATAAAGCTCCATGGCAGCAGTCTAGCCGCTTAAGAAATCTCACTTGTTCTTTGCATTATTACAAGGGGATTTGGGGAATAAAGGGGTTCTGTGGAATTTCATTAACAAAACAACCTTCAGGGGGAGAATTAATGAGGAAAACACTTCAGGACTTTTAAGTAACAAGAACATGACTGCGAACATTGCTCCTATTAAGCTGAATGCCGTTTAGCTGCATCTGTTCACCATGTATATATCATACGATTTGGGTTGTATCCCTTTAGGTTGGTTTCTAACTTGGCACGACTGTTTCTCTTTGTCTTTTCCAGAGAAGTTGTCTGCGTTGTCTGAGACCGCTGTTTGTTTATGTTTTTGACAGATGCACCTGCACGTTGATGACGGATGATTCAGCAGTAAACTTGTCATTTTCATATAGTTTCCTGTCCCACTTGCTACCGAATCTAACCCCGTGTGACCTTTTCACGCTCAACTAGTGACTCTCTCTTCACAGCTGTGCACACCACCTGCTCAAAGTCAAAGTGTTTGAAGGAACTATTTCTTCAGTTTACTTTCATCGAGAGAGTAAACAGGACATTGTTCTTGTAAATAGATGTTAATATGTTGGAAATAGCAGCAGAAATCTCAGAAATGGATTTCTCAAAATCTCCAAGGCTATTTTTTATTTTTATTTGGGTGAACTAACCCTTTAAAAACATAAAACACCATTTTCATGTATTGACAACAATGGAAAAATTATTGTTTTGTGTGGCTGCTTCCCTCCAGCGCCCTATAATCTGGGCTAACCAGGGTGTCTGGTGTTGGGGGGGGGACAGGAGGGGGACAGGGGCGAGTGATGCTGACAAGGAACATCAAAGCAAAAAGGGGGGAGGAGATGAGGAGCGAGGGGAGACAGAGATTAGGTTGAGGGAGGAGAATGAGAGAAAGTATAGGTCAGGAGCAGGGCTGCATGGAAAGCATGACAAGAAAACAACAAGTCTGAGATAATTATCTTGTTTTCAGACCTTATCAGACCTCTGGCATGTCGACGTTACTGTCTGCATGGTGGGAATCTTCGGCGTGAACACAAGGCATCGCTGCATTTGGGATAAATACAGATAAATATCAGCCAAACACAATATTGAAACCTAACAGCGATCCAGGTTGATAAAGAGAGGCCTTTTTAATCCCCAGGGCCGATGGCTTTATCACAAATTCCATCTGAGAGCCGGTGGTAGTCCAGAGTGTCAGTCACAGAGACACTCAGGCTATTTCTGCTGCAGCCAAACCCTCCAATCACACATAATGATTTCCTTTTGCTAGCTGCAGGCAGAGGGAGCATTACTGAACCCCAAATAACTTAAACCCTCAATTCAATGATAACTGGTCTCAAAATTTTTTTCTTTTTTTGTCTGTTGCTCTAAACAATTAATGAAGTCAAGTTACAACCCAGAAATGTAATACTATGTAGTTGTTTTAGCAAAGAGAACAGCATGGGGAAAGGAGGAGGAAGAACGGAAAGGAGAGATGATGAGGTGAGAGGGTGAGAGGAGGACAAAGAGGAAGAGGAGAGTGAAAGAGGAGGAAGAGGAGCAAGAGGAGCAAGAGGAAGAGTGCTGGATGTAAATCCCATTGAGACCTTTCTGATTCACACCCCACTGCAGCTGAAACCAAACGTCCACAGCCGAACATCTGTTGTGTTTGGCCGAGGCAGCCGTCCCTCCTCTCCTCCTTTCTTCTCCTCCTCAGTCGACCTCTCTGACAAACCACTTGGCTCTCGCACCCACGAAAAAGTTTTATCCATCTCTTGAATACAGCAGATCCTTGACCTGGGTGGAGGACGAAGAGGAGGAAGAGGAGGCCTGGGGGGGCCTGAACACAAAGAGGAGGTTAGAAATATACGAGATTCTCTGTGAGAAGAAGCTGCCCTGCGGAAACGAGAGCATTGGCTCGACAGAAAGTCCTCCAAACACAACAGTGTCTGGCTGTAATGTGTGGTTATTATGGATCATAGCTTTGCTGATTCAGTGATGAGCTCATGCTCCTCTGGCAGTAGATTATCTTACAGTCATCCTAAACAGCATCTCAAATTCTTGTTTTTCTGGACACATGAAGCGCAGAAAAAATTAACTTTGTGTCCAGAGAAAACAATTTTTTAAAGTGCATTTAAATAGGGCTTTTATGAAAATACTTTCCTTGAGGGATGTTAAATGACTGTGGTTGGCTTAATTGACTGACTGCTTAGACGTGTCTGATCTGCCCCAAGAATTTAAACATTTCTACACATTTTAAAGATCCCTGCTGGATTCTTGTCCAACTTTTTGATAGCTTTGGTGAAGAAATATTAAAACCAAAAATCAGCTAAGCACTGACAAAAACGTAAAGAAAATTAAGTTAATGGAAACCTATTTTCTAAATAAGGATCCTGTGTTGTGTGGAAACACCCAAAATGTAAGATACTGTAAAGTTTATCAAGTCAAAAATATAAATCAATAAATCAATAAATAATGAGCATTATTAGTTAAATATTCTAACATTTCACCTGACAACTTCATTTAGTGTTTCACAGCCACACATTAAGGCAGTAGAAAATATTATTATAAAGCTATATCATCTCCTTTACCACAAATAAATTGATAAAATAAATTAAAACTGGATTTACGCGATTTTATTGTTCACTTGGTCATTTTACTAGTCAGTTTCCATTTCTCTATAGTCTAAATTTAAATATTAAATATATATGTATATTTTTAATGGACATCTCTAGTCGTTTATTTTCTTTAGCTACCTTGAGTGAAAGGTAGGTAAACAGCTCAAGTGTCTCTTGTTTTCATCAACAACCCCAGAAAGTCTTGGACAACAAGCCGTGTGCTTCATATTAATGAGAAAAAATGACAAAAGATACATGAAAACGCAAATTGGCTACACAAATCATGTACTACAATTTTTAATTAGCCTTCTTACAGTAGCCTACTTGAATATTTTCAATTATACTACTTTATACTTTTACTACACTACGATTCAGAGGAAACTATGGTCACTGGTTACTTTGGAGTTTCAGCAATCTATATTAATTCAGCAACAACCAACTAATAAATTATGCCGTATTATCAAAGCCCAGATAAAGCTAATCTGCAGTAGACTATATAAAGTAGCCTTTTTAAAATGATCTCCACCTTTACCAGCTACCACATTAGTAATGTGGTGATATTGTGATGCTAATACTTTTGCTTCAGTAATATTTTGAATTTAGGACTTTAGGCCTTCTACTGCCTACTTTCACTCAAGTAAAACTAATTATATTAAATGTAAAGTTGTCTGACAATCTTCTCCATTTTGTCAGTTCTTGGGCTCTAGTTTTGTAGTATCAGGTTGTGCCTAATACAGATTATGTCACTTTGTTTTGTTTTGTTTCAAAGGAGCTTTCCGTCTCCTGTCTCCAGCACCTTTCATATCAGCCTCACAGTCTCTGTTTGTCTCATCCCAGCCCCCTTTGCTGCTGCAGCAGTCCTGTCAGGCATGCGGTCCAATAATAGTCCGGCCAGGTAGCTCAGCCATGTGGAATTTGACATTATGTCCCGGGGCACGTCGGGCCCCCGATGGGAGAGTGTGAGTGGACGGGAGACAGCCAGTGTCAGAGTTTTCCGGAGTGAGTTACACAGTCTTTGGTGCATTTTATCAAGAGTATCTGCAGATAGTTTAGAGGATAGGGCTGGCATTGTTACATATATAAATCATTATCTAAAAAACTCGTAAAAAGACCAAAGCATCAAAGAAGTTATCCGAAACTAGCCTGAAAATCAGAAAGATAAAAAAAAAAAAATGAAAAAATGAAAAATATAAATCTGAAGTGGAATCAAAGAGAATGAAATAAGATGGTTTTAATAACTTTGAAGCTACTTCAAATGTATTGTATGTAAACTGTATGAATTCATGCACCATTAATACACATTACTAACTTTGCTTCTTCTCCGGAGTCTTTGTGCTTTCTCGCCTCACAGGTTCACATGGATCGTGGTTTTATCTGGACCCTGGTCCTGCCCGACACCTACTGCTATTATCATTATTATCATTAGTTGCATTGCTATTACTATTGCCGATACCATTACTACTTTTATTATCATTATTATTCTACTATATCCACTGTATATACTGTGGTAGCCGTAACTTTTTCATCATGCCTACTCTCATATGAATAATTTCTGTCATATGCAATGAATGTGTTGTAACTCTGTCATGTTGTTCATTCTATACACATGACATCTATTGTACTTCTGTCCATCCTGATAGAGGGATCCTCCTCTGCTGCTCTCCCCATTAAAGTTTTTTTTTGGGGGAGTTTTTCAATTATACAATTATATATTTGCAGGACTTTTATTATTTATGTATTTTTATATTGTGGTAACACTACTTTTACTGACAGTAAAGGATAACGCCCCAAACATATATGCATGAAATCCGATTGTTCTTTCTTTATCCCTCACAGACAAACCTTTCCTCTAATAAAGTCCAAAGGCTTGTAAACGTTAAGCAGTGAACCTACACCCATATAAGCAGATAGCACACATAGTGTACATACATAAAGCATTTACACTCGACATACCTCAGCCTCCTACACGTCTCCTCAGTCGCCCTCCCATCTCTCCTCATCCCTCTCCGAGGACCCCGGGCCAGTGGCTGCAGAGGTGGGGGCAGAGTGATTCATGAGCGGGGCGGAAGGAATGTGTATGAGCACCACACCACATGTCTTTTCTGTTGCGTGCTTCACACACACACGCACGCACACGCATGGCGACAGGTGCGGCGTTGCAGGAGAGTACGTGGCACTGAAGGAGGCCCTTGTTATCGTTGGCACCAGACTCTCAGCTGTGCCCTGTCGCACCACCGGACGCTGTGTGGTCACAGGCTGATATATGGGCTGCCGTATAGGAGCAGACGTGCCATCACATTCAGTCATTACAGGGTAACGGTGCGGGAGCGAGCACAGGAAAAAACTCTGTCAGAAAGCACTGACCCCGACATGTCACCGCATTCATAATATTCAATCTGATAGTTATCCAAAGTGGACACGGTTTTTGTTTTTCTTCTCCAGGATTAAGATGTTTGAGCTTTCTGCCTCCTCCCATAACGTGGATTATCTCAAGCAACAAGGGACACTGTTTCTGGACGGAGATGTTGCTGCTCATTAAAGATTTTATTGCTGCAAGCACCACAAAACACGCTCTCAACAATTTTCATAGGGACTATATCTTTCAGTACAAAAACTATTCACAGCAACGTCTGGGGATTCCCAAAAATCAGGGGGTCATTGTTTAGAAAGAGATGTTGAATTTTTCAATTTTACCATCAACTGAATAAATTTACTATTTTATACTTCAACGACAAAAATCCCCAAAGGGAAAGATTGAAAGTTAAGTCTTGACCTTGGAGACAATCATATCACACAATCTTCCTCAACAGAATGAGCCAACAGGTTGAAGCTAACTTGAACAAAAAGTCCTTAAAGTGCAGAGAAAAAAAGGAAATCTGGACATCTATAATTCAAATTACCTAATCTGCTGAGGAATATTGTGTTATACAATCAAAAGCATCAGAATTTGTGGTTCTACGTCCCCATACACCACTAGACACCAGTGAGATTATGCGTTCTTATAATTTGGGTGAATCAACCCTTTAAACTCAAAGACATCACCAAGAGTTGAGACTGTATAAATATTAATATTTCAGTGATGGAGTTGACAGCTGTGGCCCCATTTGGTAATCACAGTAACATATCACTTGTCGTTGGGGTGGAAAAAAGATTCTGTGCAGAGAGAAATGTTTTCGCTTCACATTCACACATTTAAAAAGAATCTAATTGGTTATGAAAAGGTTTAATAAACCCGGGAGTTAAAGCATTTAGGCAACCTTCAGGGACGACCAGCTTTTACTGAAGGTACGTAAAAGAAAACTTTAAAATGAGGTCATGCGGAGGTTAGAAACGTTTAAGTGGTGATGATGTGAAGCCCAATTTCCAGAATGACGTATGTGTTCATATTTCTCTATCCGTCCTTCGTTTGCGCTCTCTGGGGGGCCAGAAGGTTTAGCTGGTGAGAACGAGGAGAGGACAGCGACTGGCAAATGAGCCAGTTTGTCAGAGACTGGAGACAGCTGCCTCCTCCGAGAGCGGCGGTGTTAATAGATGCAAAAATTGTTCATGCTTTAATTAATATCACCTGGAGATATGAGGGTAGTTTACAGTGCATGTCCATGTGTTTGTAGCATGTGAAACTGGGTCGGGTTGGTGATTGTTGGGAGTCCTGTCAACCTCCTCTAGTAGTTTCAGTTGTCATATATGTGTGTGTGTGTGTGTGTGTGTGTGTGTGTGTGTGTTGTACTCATTTTGTAGGGTCATACTGTACATCTGAACACAGTCACATTTTGGGAATTCACCTTTTTGGGGAACAAAATGGGGATAAACTGCACATGCAAACCATCACATTTTAATGTGAAGAATATGTTTAAGACTAGGGTTAGGGTTAGGCTGGTAGTGGTTATGGTTAGAGTATGTCTCCAGGAAATTAATGTAAGTCAATGTAATGTCCCCAAAAGTCATGAAAACACAACTGTGTGTGTGTGTATCCTCAAAAAGACCCTGAACCCCTGTATCTGTGCCAGTATGCGTGTGTTTTTGTGTTTGGTCTCAGCATGTGAAAACATTTATGTGCAACCAGAGGAATGCAGCTGTGCCTCATTCAGAGGTCTGCCTTTCCGTCCATGTCAGATTAATGTGTGCGTGTGTGTGTGTGTGTGTGTGTGTGTGTGTGTGTGTGTGTGTGTGTGTGTGCGGTTTCCAGTGAGGATGATACTGAACTGAGTGTATCTAAGCAATGATATACGATTAAGTCCTCTGATATATAGAAAATAATGGACGAGGCAGAGCGCCGAGTTTATTATTTTCCATATCAACACTAGAGAATGTATTATTGCACTTATACCATGCTCACTTACCACAGCCTAAAATAGCAATTGTTTTTCAATGGACATCCATTTTGTTTGTTGCCATTCTTAACCATAGATTCAACAGTGACAATTAACAGCAAATTGAGCTCAAAGCTAAAGTTCTGTTGCAGTAGTTACCTGCCATTTAATACTCCTTGTGACGGATTTAGACGGATACTCATGCACAGCTATTACAAGAGTTGTCTTTGCTTTTTCTTGTTCCTAGCAAACCAGTACACTTTTATTCTTACTTTTCTTTTATTCATATTTTATTCTTGTAAAGCACTTTGTCAATTGTGTTCTATGAGAGGTGTAATGAATTATATTACTAATGTTATCATTGTTCATGTCTTCTTAACATTTGAGTTTAAACCGTTTTTGTTTTGATACCTACCGCCAGTGTATTAAACCACTTGAACTGGTCTTATTCAATAAAAAAAATGGATTCGAAGGCTGTGTATGTTCTACGATATTATTTTAACAGATGCCTGGCAGCCAATCACTGGTATTTTTGGCAGCCATGGTATAAATACAGATACATTCACACCACCCAGTGTTACACTCACATTCATGTTGACTTCAGGGAAATACATGGAAGGTTGTGTCTATCTGACAAACTCATCAGCCACGTATCACACGTGAAAGCGTGAAAACAGGTTCGGCAGTGCCGTAACTTCTAGTGTTTCACAGTTGTGGTTTTCTTAATCAAACTATTATTTCAAACCTATTGAGTACTTTCTAATAGACTCCATCAAAGGAGTTATACAGGTACTGCACAGTTTCAAGTGCCGTGCAACATTAGGGACCAAGCTCTGAGCCTATGCATTCCTGGGCCTGTGTGCTGGTTGCTGGTTGCTGTCTGCAGCTGCGGTGCTGCTAGCTGGTTGACGAATGAACCAATAATGTCCTGGCTGCGTGATGAATGGACCAATAGAGGATGATGAATAACAGCGAAGAGGCCGTTGAGGCCCGAAACATGAATGTAGCAGCAAGATGTTAAAATCAAGGGAAGGAGAGGGAGAAAAACATAAAGGAAGATAGAGGAGACAGGTACAAGGAGAGAGTGTGCACAGCGATAAGTGATGGGAAAAGGAGTGAGAGAGGGGATGAGCAATGTGACAAAGTGTTACCAAGGGGAGGAGAGCTGACAGAGGAAAGGAGGATTTATGACTGGACAGAGAAAGTAGAAAGAAACTGATGGAATCAAATAAAAAAAGAAACAAGATGAGCATAGACTTACAGTTGTACTTCAAGCTAAATGCTAACGTCATGCTCACAACAACAACACTACCATGCTGATGTTTGATGTGTTCACCTTCTTAGTTCAATGTGTTCGCATGCTAACAATTGCTAATTAGCCATAAACCCAGAGTGCAGTTGAGGCTGATGGGAATGTCACTGGTGTTGTGACTATATACAGTAGTCATAAAGCAACGTATTTAAAAAAAGGTTTTGACTGGCTGGTGGTGATAGATGAAAAGTTAAGGGTTTACAAGAGAATTCCTCCTGATGGGGTCAAGGATGTGTGTCCTACTTTTTACTGCAATCCATAGTTGGTGAGACATTTCACTGAAAACCACAAATGTCGACATCACGGTGGGGCAACATGAAAAGTCAGGGGATCAGAGAAAAATTTCTCCTCTGAGTGCTAAATGTCTGAAATGTGTGAAATGAGAACTTAATATTAGTTTATTTTAAACCAAACCAAGATCTTTTCCTGAACCTAACTAAGTAAATTTACTTTGAAAAGACTGTATACATACAAGTGGAAATTGACACATGTTGCAGGACTTTTGAAGGAAAACGCACAAAAAAAAACATCAATAAAAATATAGAAAAATACAACAATTCGTATGAAGATAGCATACGAATTGTTGTATGAGGATTCGTCGCATAGGTTAAAAAAAAAGGACGAAAGCAAGCAGAAAAGAGGGAGTGATGACGGCGTGATGCAGCACATCACTTGTGTTATTCATTGAAGTGTGTGCGGATATAAATCCATCTACTCTGTGATAACCACAAACGTGCTGCAAAGAACTGCATGAAATAAAAGCAGACAAATTTGCCTGGCAACCCTGCAAAACAGATTATTACAAACAAGAGGACTGTTTTTTTTTGTTCATCCAGGACCACAAACCTCTAAAAACAAGCCAACGAAAGGCAATGAAAAGGTGTGAGATAACTCCACAATAAATCCTCCGCCCGCTACCACGTCAAAACAGTGGAATATTTTCCATTAGGGGGATATTTTCCGGTCTCTTGGAGACGTGTGCCCAGGTTTTCATGCGTATCAAAACTATCCCAACGCAGTTCTCGTTGGCAAGTCAGAACCCAGCCGCAGGCGTAATTTCTCCCGCCAAAGCAACCGATATCAGAAAAAGCTGCAGGGTGCAACTTCGAGCTCCCGCGGGCAACTTGGCGGGTAGCTTGTAAAGCCGTCATGCGGGTTGGCCTCCGAACAGCTCTGTCAACACAGCACAGCACCTCACAACAAAGGAAGACTGATTAAGGTTCAGGAGGGAGGGGGGTAAAGGGGGGGGGGGGGTGCCGTCTGCACACCTGTTCATACTCTGATATCAAAAAGAATCTCTTGTTTCTATTCACAGGCTGCACGCTGTAAACATCTTTCACAGTCTGTGAGAGGCATTGGGAGCAGTCGTGCACAGAGCCAACCGGAGGGATTGTTTGTACACGTAGCCGAGTGATCTTCCCGGTGTTTGAAGTCAGTTGATGATGGAGAACATGTGGGTCAGTTTCCAGCTCCTGGAGTAAGTTATACTTTCAAACAGAATATGTAAGTGTACAAAGAGAGACAGAGACGAAGACAGAGGAAGGAAGTTAATTATGACAAAAAACAAAAAACAGACGACATGTTACAATTAAAAATGAATGAGGCGGTGAACAGATGGTAATGGTAGCAATCTTGTTCATATCCGTTCGCCCAGCCCAGACGGTGTAGCATCTTTTACCAGATGAAGGTAAATTTACTGAGCTTACTTCTCAGCACTGTTTATATTGTAGCAGAGATACTGATCCTCTGATCCAACAAGTGTAGACTGAGCCTTCAGTCTTGATGTGTGATGCTCACAAACCCAATGTAACAGAGTCCAAGAGTTTTAAAAGTGAATATTGGGGTTTTGTCTGACTTGTGCCTTATTTTTCTGCCAGTTATTTTGCATATAATTATATTTTCTTCTTATACATTATTTCTATCGCATTCTCACGTAACATTTTATGGTGTCAACATAAAGTACTGTTCCGTTAACACAAAGTTTACAAAGTACAACTTCCTTTTTTTCCTGCGAGCATGTTATGAACACAAGGATGAACATTAAAAAGTTTACCCAACCTTTGCAAAGAAAATGGGACCAAAAACTAGAAAAGGCTGCTGAAGCACTTAAAGTGTAACGAGTGACATTTATTTATTGGAAGATGATTAGCAAATAAAACACCTAATATTACAGAAACATAATCAAATAAGGCATCAGGGTCTCCAAGGGGGAAAATAACAAACAACAGAAGCCACAATAACTAGAAAATTAAAAACTCCAATACCCAACTGACTCAAAGTAATCTCCTTAACACATCAGGACACAAATCAGAAGAAAAGCTGAAGCTAAATAAGTAGAAGAGAACCTACAAGGCTTCTTTAATAAGGTCACCCAGACAAATACAGAGCTGTGTCAAGGTGCTATCAAAGAAAACAGAGTTTCACCTGTTAAATGTGACAGTAGTGTGAAACAGCTCAGAGAAGAGGAACACTGGTTTGTGGAGAAGATACACGGCTCCTCTGCTTGTTGAATGAGATTCAGGTGTGAGGCACTGAGAGAGGGGAACACACAGGCTGTGTTAGAAGACCCCATTCTAACACACTAACACACCGCACTACACTCAGTCAGTACGTACTGCATACTGCCTACTAAATTAACGATTAAAAAGGATTTAACTGGCAGACTGCTCACACTGAAGGAACTTCACATCTATTAGGGTTCTGAGACGAAAACACAAATAACTCCCAGACCGGACAACACCGTGGACCTGTCAATCACAAGGTAGCCCCGCCCTAAAGCACACCCTGCTTTATCATCTATTTTACTCTAAATGGGACCATGACTTCCTAAATGAACATCATGCTGTATTGAAGAAGACCTAAAATTAGTGTTTGAGACAATAAGCTCATGTTTACAGTCTTTACTGAGGTAATAAATCAAGTGAGAAGTCGAGTCATTGTCTCATAGACTTTTTATACAATCAAACTTCTTTTTGCAACCAGATGAGTCTGATGGTCGGTAGAGAGAATGTGAGATTAAAGCACTTCTGCACTGGCTAAACTTTTCAGACCCAGAGGATGCAATGCATTGTGGGGCAAATTCAGTAAGCTCACATCTCATACTCAGTTAGTCCTGCTGTATACATCTGTGAGTTTCTCGAGTGCACAAAATTCACATTATATGAAGTGTGACCACACAACATACTCCAGTTTACATCACACGTAGTATAAACACTAGTATGCAAGTTTGAACACAGCCACAAGAGAGAGACAGCTCTCTTACAAAAAGAGGCCGGAGGAAAAATCAGTGGACGTAACAGAGTGCCCGATGATTGATGCGTTATCACTGTAATGTATCATCTAGCAACAAAGGGCTTTGATATTTTCATGTACACTACGTGTATGTAGACAAACCAGGGATCAAACGAGAAGAGAAGAGAAGAGGCAACCTGGACCATTAGTAGAGGAAAAAAAACCAGAAAAAAAACCCACCACTATTATCCAGCTTCTCTCCGGGGTTGCCATGCTCCTGTCACTGTAATGAGATGAAAACAAACAGTAACTGTAGCCCCGTGTGTGTGTGTGTGTGTGTGTGTGTGAGCAGACATACTATATCCTTGTGTGTATCCGCAGTGCTGTGTTGTCTGGTATCGATGGCAGTCACTTAGAGAGTGTGAGTCAGTGTGTTTACTGTTTTCACAGATGGAGCTCTGACACTGTCTGGATAACTGAGATAAATGACTCGCACTCCAGCTCAGCAGATGGGAAAAACAACAGTCAGTTACACACACACGCACACACACACACACACACACACACACAAATATACTGTATGTTTGAAATGAAGTGCTTTATCGACTCATGTAGTTTTGCTTCTATTCACAGCAGAGGAGGAAAGAGTAGCTGCTCATTAGTGGGTAAACGTGGCCGCTAATTCAAACCGATATAAGGAGAGCTCATCTGTAATCAATTAACAGCTGCTTTTGGTTTCAGGGGATTTTAAGCATACGAGGGAGAAAATGTGAGCCTACGAGGTCTCCACGCACACTACAGCATGGTGCCATAAGGGAGGTTTTGTGAAAAATGTGTCACTTGCCGTCATCCATCACGCCGTCTATAAATGACCCCCACAGGTTAATGTTGTTTAGAGGAGGCCACCGCAGCAGGTGTGATACAATCTGGCGCTGATGATCTGCAGCTCAACGTGTCCTCCTGCTCCTCGTCCACTGAGTGTCCTTGATACTCCTGACAAATACTGCCCCCGTGTGGACAAAAACAACATCCGCCGCTCTGAGGGAGGCAGGGGTCGACTGTCACACACAGAAGTGACCCTGAACCAGACCTTCAACCTGCATGCAGTGGTGGATGAAGCACTCAGATCTTTTGCTTGAGTGAAAGTAGTACTTGTCAAAAATGATAAGCTCCAACTGCTTTCAGCGCCCACACTTCAACTGATATTTATACATTTGATCTGGTACTAACTTCCACTTCCAGGTCAATTTATCGCCCACTCTTGGATTGACATTTCATCTCCTTTCAGAACTTCACTTTGCATTTACACCCAATTTAACTGCTTCAGTTTTTGCACTTAACTGTAACTTCTTTCCGCATTTCAATTTCAAAAAGCTAAAGATAAAATGCAGCATATCACAGTTTCGTTGTTTTTTGTAAAAAATGTTTAGTCACCGCAGACTGAAACTATTTTTAAAATGCAAATTTTCCACAGGAAGCAAATACATTCTGTCCGTTACACTTTGTTTCATTTATTCCTAAATGTCCTCGAAATTTTGGCAACGATGACACAATCCTCCCGTCACATGCTCACTTCTCTAAACGTTCGGCTTGTGCAGCATGCTCATAACTTTGAGTCACTGAGTCACGCCCAAACAGCACAATATTTATACATAGGCCAAAGGACAACACACACAACAGCACACACTCTTATCAAAACACATTTGAAATATAATTTATTGCACATTTAAAGATCAACATAAAGTGGCACAATACCCATTTCAATCCTGTTACATCAGAAACAAAAAAGACAAAAAGAAGTCCTTACAAAATGCTCACACCTTCTTATTTATGATCCTTGTTTTTGACTTTAGAACAAAATAACCATGAAGTTGCAGGAATGCCAGACCGAAACTGCATAGATTCATAAAAAATAAAATAAAAAAAAAGACACTTCTTTAATATGGCACAGAAAATCCAATCAGACCTTGGTGTTACTCATATTAGTCATGAACCCATCAACTTCCACATTGTCTCAGTGACTTACAGGCGGTTGAGTGCGTCAGAACAAAACAGGGGATTTCCAGTTCCTAAAGAGGAAAGCACTGATATTCTCAGAAATATATATGCAAGTCAAGCCCAATCTTAAATTGTCTTTTGCAGAAATAATTAGTCCAATATTAAAAAAGAAAACATTCCTTAAGCCCCATTTACAGTAGCATGTTATTATTGAAACATTTTGGGAGCAGGCGTGCGTCACTGTAAAAACCTCAACGTGGAGATGCAATTAAAGAAAGACTATACAAAAACAAATTACATGATCGTCACAGTCATTTGTTTAAGATACTATTTACATCTTTGACCTCATTGTTCATGTCATATCGCAACGCAAACTCATTTTTATCGTCAGAATCGTCCACTTCATTGATTAAATTAGCCGTCATGATTCATAATCAGCGCAATAATAATTTAATGGTTTTAGAGGGCACGGACCATCTCTTATTGCTGCATGGCTCATATTTTGTTAACTGGTTTCATCATGTTTGTTGACAACTATCTATAACTTCATATCTACTGTTGCTGCATTGACTAAGTCATAAACTAAACCACTGTGAAATGTGTGACACCCAACATAAATACCTGCCATCTGAAAGTGGCTTACATGATACAAAATCCAACCCTAAGAGCTACAGTATGTACAGAATGACAGTGAGAATTGGCAGAAGTGGGTAAGATATATAGATATTTAAAAAAAAACGAATTATTGGTTGATGGCACAAATGTTCAGAAGTCTGTTTATGTTCCCGTCACCTCACCTGAACCATGAGTAAAGTAAACATACACATGTTGATGTACAGTACAGCATAAATACAAACCCAGCCAATGGTCAAGAGAAGAACGGCACAAAAGCATGCTAACTGGTTTTAAAATCAACTCTCATAGTAAAGTCATAAACACAGTTTTATTAGAGTTACCTGATCAAAGTGTTAGTTTCATTAGGGCCGCCTGGTTGCATAATTTTATGGTCACAACAGCTGTGAAGTGAATGAAAACCGTTTGAATCCTTGACAAGTTTATCCGTCAGGTTTACTCACCGACGTGACGTTTACTGGGGAAAATGGTGCAGAGTTTTATTGTAAAATTTAAGTAAACAGTTGCCTGTTTAAGAACTACACCCCTAAGTAAGCCCCTTGATGATAAAACATTATATACATGGATAGCAGTAAAGAAATGTGATTAGTTTGGCACACTTTTACACTCGGGGTCTTCCCATCTTGGGTTGAGTTGAATATTAAACAGTAATATGATTGGATGCCATATCAGCTTCTTAGTAGGTCACATACATGTTTAATGAAAGTTACCCCATTTATGCCTCGGAGGAAGCCACCATAACAGTGATGATTATTGTCAATGCAACTGTCCAGTTAAATCAAGGTAAAACAACAAGCATTCAAACACTACCTGCATCAAAATCATATTTAATTGTTGAGATTGGTTCCAGCTGGCAGCTATGGCCGTTCAGTGTATGTCAAGAAATACAGCTCGAAAAGAGACGGAGGGCTAGACAAGAGAGAAAAGTTTCAAATTTAAACTCAATTGATCGAACTTTCAGTGTTACAGAACCTGCCTGTTGGCACTACCAGGGACACTTTTTTGCCACCGAACAAAACCTTAAACCACAGGACGCATATTGTCCAAGTAAACATAAATAAAGATGCAAAGTAGAGTTCCAGAGCTGAGTTATTTGGAGACACTTTGAAGAAGCAGCACTTGAGAAAACTGGAGGGAGATACTGAAAGTCAGACAGAAATAGAGAAAGAGAGGAGAGAGGCAGAAAGGAGATAAAAGGACGTTAAGAGAAACAGACTTTCCTTTGGCACCTGAGCCACAGTGGCAGTGCTCTTCTGTGGGCGGAAAAATGTACCAGACGAGGGTAAAGAGACGCGACAGAAGAGGGAAAGAGGGAGGTTTCGCAAAACAGCTGATGCCCGGAATATCCTCCCTTGACCTTCTCTCTTAGGCAAAAGGTTCATTCTTTTTCCCCTCGCTCCGTCTGTAGATCCTGATTTGGTTCCTCCCACATCAGTCGCACCTCTCAAAAACACAATAAAATCAGAGCCGGAGTCTGTCCACCAGGAGTTCTCCTTTACAGCCTTGAACCTCGCGTCGGGCAGGGCCACCTTCAGTAAACAGTGAGTGAGCTTGCAGAAAGCAGGTTCTTCGGGTTCTTCTGTAACAGTTTATTTATGGCACATGATGGGACTTCTGCAGGTTTCTAGCTTGTTTTTTGTTTCCACAGAAGAATCTCAAGTTTCTCCCAGTTGAGTTTCACAGGCGCTCCTCTGAGGTCGGTTAGTGCAGGTCGTTCTGTGTTGAGGTTCTCGCCCCGGGTTCGGTTCAGTGTGTGGTTCTATAGGTTCTCCCCAGGCTGATACTGGGGTTCTGTGGAGGTGAAGTAGTCCTCTAGGAAGCCCTGCAGGTACTCAAACGTAGGCCTCTCTTCTGGGTCCTTCCTCCAGCAGGAGAGCATGAGCTCGTGCAAAGAGCTGGGGCACTCTGCTGGGCAGGGCATCCTGTAGCCGCGCTCCACCTGGTCCAGCACCTCGCGGTTCACCATACCTGCCGAGAGAAGCCGTTAAGAGTTAGGGAGCAGACAGACCTTCTTCCTCAAAATAAAAAGCAGTCATTTGAATAAAGTAAATCTGTCAAATTAAATTATTACATTTGCAAAACACCAACATCAAAAGTACTTTTCAGAGCATTATATTTATCATTTAAATTCCTAAAATATGAAATAATCCATATTCTGGTTAATGATTATCCTAATAATTAATTATTCTGATGATTATTCTTGTTTGTTCTGTAAAATGATAGAAAATAGTGAAAAATGTCCATCACAATATCGCAGAGGACAAGATGACGTCCTCACATAGCTAGTTTTGCCATTTTTGCTTAAAGAAATGACTGAAACAATTATCAAAACAGTTGCTGATTAAATGTCTGTTGATTGACAAATCAATTAATTGCCTATTTGTTTCAGCTCCCACCATCCATGATCGTTGTTAAGAACATCTTGTTAAAGAAGCGCTTGTTTGGATGGAGAATTGTTCGGGTGCCGATACGTTACGTGAGCCTTTACCTGGATAGGGGACTCTGCCTTTAGTTGCCAGCTCTGTGAGCAGCACACCGAAGGACCAGACGTCTGACTTGATGGTGAAACGACCGTACAGAGCTGCCTCCGGTGCCGTCCATTTGATTGGGAACTTGGCTCCTGAGGAACCATGGGGAATAAAAAAAAAAAAAAACAGTTACGTATGGGTAAAATTTTAAAAAAGTACCATGTTGTAGAGTAACATACATTCGATTTTAGAACATGCATTCCCAATTATTTTAATTAATCACTTTTCAGCAGTAAACAAATCTGTACTTCTCTCTGTTGCTTAGTAGAAATGAAAGAATAATGTGGAAAGAGTGGACTCACCCTGTCTCGCAGTGTACTCGTTGTCTTCGATGAGTCTTGCCAGACCAAAGTCAGCTACTTTACACACCAGGTTGTCTCCCACCAGGATGTTGGCAGCGCGCAGGTCTCTGTGGACGTAGTTCATCCTCTCCACGTAGGCCATGCCTGCTGCAATCTGGAGGAAGTGACGCAGAGAGGACAGGGATTTTATTATAAATACAAATACAAATATTGTGTCGTTTATTTTTTTTTTTGGTGTGGCTGAACCAAAACTTCTTTTACCTGAGCGGACATGTCTACTAGCTGAGGCAGACGAAGCATCTTTCCTGCTTCTCCTTTAAGGAAGTCCAGTAAACTGCCTGTGAGTGCAAGATAAAAAAAATGTAACAGTTGTAATGACAGATAAGCACCAAATAATCAACTAGTTGTTCATTATATGTGTAAACCTTAAAACACAAGCTATCATCTAAGCGTGTGCTTGTAAGCAGTATTATATATGTAATGTTAGAAATGTTTCCATACTTGTCCTGATATGATAAAAAAAAATATTTTTTTATTTTATTTTATTTTGAGAAATATAAACCAGCCTTCAGAAGCATTTCAATTTCAGTACCAGAAAAGGTTAGATCCATCACTTGTCACAGTCTGTATCCTGTGTTACCTTGGCTCATGTATTCTGTCACAATGTAGATGGGTTCCTCAGACACAACAGCGTACAGCTGGACCAGCTTCTCGTGCCTGAGCTTCTTCATGACCTGTGCTTCCTGAAGGAAGGCCTCTGGAGACATGGTGCCGGGCTTCAGGGTCTTAATGGCTACCCGTGTTGTACCGTTCCATGTGCCTGTCAATACAGCAACATCATTGTATGACTTCTTTGAAAAAGCGCTAGACTTAAAAGCAATAGTTTGACATTTGACTTTCTTGCAGAGGGTTAGATGATCAGTGCCACTTAATACAATTATTAGCCTGTTAGCTTAGCACAAATACTGTAAAGCTCACTAATTAACACGTTAAATCTCATTTGTTTACTCTGTACAAAAACCTAAGTGTAAAAACGAACACTTTGTCGTTTAATGGGAGGTTATGTGCTAGACTGTGATCTTAGAGGTGCTGGAAGGTGACATTTACTACCGTTGGACAGAGCCAGGTTACTGTTTCCAGTATTTATGCTAAGCTAAGTAACCACTAAATGTAGCCTTCAATTTAACAGACCAACATCATAGCAATCATTCCATCTAACTCTCTGCCAGAAAGCCAAAAATATGTCTCTCAAAATGTTGTAACATTCCTTCGACAGCTTTGACCAGGATTAACGTCATCATCAGACGTACAATGAGCCATTGGTCCTCATATTTAGCAAATTCAATGCATCACCTGTCTATCTGCCATGGTGTGAGAGGAATTCAATCAATTCCACGAAAAAGTAGTGGTGTGTCATCCTTACCCATCCAGACCTCTCCAAAGCAGCCCTGTCCCAGTTTAAGGTCGAGGCGGAGGGACTCTCGGGGGATCTCCCAGGCGTCCCTGGCCAGTCCCTGGGTCTGAGGTTTGGCCACAGGACACACGTCCGATAGAGCGTGGCACAGCCCATCAGAGTGCTCTGAACCAGGGAAGAGAAGGGAGAGTGAGCGGGGCAGTTTATGGGCAAACAGTGTTGTGAAAGGTTTACCGTCAGAGAGCGGCTGCGAGGACTCACTGCGGTAGTGGAAGACGAGCTGCTGAAGGCTGCTGAACTGGGTGCGGGAGGTGATGTAGAAGCCTCCGCTATCCAGCTTCCTGATCTTGTAATGTTTAACATTCAGGCCTTTGGTGTTGTCATAATCCAGCACTGACAGGCAATATGCCCCTGTGAACAAGACAAAACGACAGACAGACACAGGTTAGAACAATAAAATCAGGCGTGTGTGCGTGTGCGTGTGCGTGTGCCCCTGTGTCCCTGTGTGACAGCTGCTCGGTGGAGTTTCCCCAGCAGCTGTGCTGGGCAAGTCCCTGATGGCCCCTTCAAGGGCCCCAGAAACTCAACTAAGCCTTTCTGTCCTTGCCCAGGACCCACAAGGAAGTAAGGTTTGATCTTTCAGAGTAAAATAGTGATAATTATTGACGTGTTTTGTACAGCTACTTTTCAGCAAACGACTTATTGAGAGAGAATTTCAAACCATTAAAACAATTATTAGGTCAAAAATAACGATGATAGGAATGAAATTAAAAAAAAATAAGACCGTACAAGTGTGACAGGAATCAAACTTGTAAAAACATGTTTGAAGAAGTGAGTCAAAACGCTGAACAGACTTAAGGACAAAAACCTAACCTGCTCGACAGGGAGATTAAAATAACAAAAATCAATTATCTTTGATCTGGTGTTCACTCTTGATCCCTCAGTCAGAAAGACAATCTAGTGCAGTAAAGACACACTTCCACACTTCCACAAGAACTGAACTGGCAGTTTATTGATCCAAAGTGCCTGATCGTCACAATACTATTCCTGCAGTTTAATTAGAGCTTAACGTCTGTGCTATAGACCAAACAGACATTACTGGCTATAATAAAGATACAGATACTGAACTAAATAATTTCCTGTGGTTATCAAAATTTGTACACAATATAAAGGCCTCCACACAACAACATCTAGCTAATTTTATATAAATATCACCACTCATGTATGTCAGATCCGGGGCACAAACATTGCTAACGAAAGCTGAGAATGGTTTTCATCTCCCGTGTTTAAGATTTAAAAAGTGTCTTCTAGCCTGAGCCTTAGAATGATGAGATGTATCACGACCAGTCGGACACAATTTAAGCTTTATTCAACAGTATGAACGCTACGCTTCTGCTCATCTGTGTCACACCATGAGCCTCACATGTGACATCTAATACAGAACACACCCAGAGGCCTACACACCTCCTGCCAGAGCTCCTCCTACTCTCCATGATCCTCCCCCTGTCCCCCCTAAGTCTTCACTCAGTGTGAGCATGTTGGGAGAACAGAGACTTATAGCCAGGAGGAAATCCAGCACCCTCCTAGGTTGACCTAGTTCTGGCAAAATGATTCACCCCTATCCATTCACAAGGCCCACTCTGATCCTCTGTGCTCTTTTCCTGCTCCCCACCTCCAAAACAACCCCCTAAAGAGCCCACTGACGTCACACGGACCACATCTGACTGCAGAGTTTCAGAGAAAGATGCCAAACTCCAAAGAACAAAGATACAGCGCCATAGGCCTGCGTGACAGTTTACAAATGACTTAATTACGAGGTTCTGTCTCTTTTAAATGGAGTCCCTAAAGATCTAGTTATTTCAAAGTAAGATCACATCTGCTATGTGGAGTAAACTCCAGGGACCGATAAAGTGTCATTGCATTCCATTTTCACACATCTTAGAAATTAAAAACTCAGGTTTTATGAAACACGTTTTATAATCAGATTTTTCTCTGAGAAGGCATACATTTCCTGTCTGTTGGTCTGTTGAAAACTCATGCTGGCCTTTCAAAATGGCTGCAAAAAGATTTTCACGTAACGCTTCATGTAATGAATAATATCTGACCATTTATCTCAAATACACAATTTCATAGCTGTGCTTTTACATTTATTGAAGCAATTGCCTTCATCTTAAGAAATAAATTATATGTGCAGGTTGGGCTGCAACCAATAATTATTTTCATTATGAATTAATCTCCCACTTATTCACACAGTAAAATCAATGAAAAGTTCAGTGTATAAAATGTCATAAAACACCCGTGAAATGTTCCTAAAGTGCAAGTTGACATATTCAAACTAATTATTTTGTCTGTTAGAAAGCAACAACTATTTACATTTGAGAATTTTTTATTGACTAATTGATAAGCAGATTAATCACGTCAGGCCTCAAGCCTTATTCCAGGTAATACAGCCTGAAATGGGTAATATCATGCATTTATAAAATAATGTCATGGTGACGTTGAATTGCTGTACATTGCTTTAGAGAGATACAGATTCATCATCATCATCAGACGCTGAGAAAAGCAGAGGAGCTAATTTGTCCATCTTGATTATGACTGCAGCCTCCGGAGAGTCTGTTCTCTCACCTTTAGTGGTCTCGCTCTCCCTCACCAAGAAGGTTCCTCGTCTGTTCTGCAAGTTCAAAAGGAGCCGCTCGGAGTCACGCCGAGTGATCTTCCCAAAATACCACCTGCCAAAGTGGGCCACGGAGAATAGGATCAGAAAGAAGCTACTACTGAGCGTAGTAGTGGGCAGGCAGAAATATGTTTTGACTGGAAATACAGAGGACCGTACTGGATGGCTTATTGGGAATATTCTCTCAATAAGTAGACACAGCAGAGAATAAAGCTGCATGCAGGCTTTGAACTTAGAAAAAATGCTTTAGATTAGGAAGAGAGAAACAAGGAGAGGATCGTTTACTCTTCTGCTTGGATGGAGTCGGACGGAGCCACATAGTTGCTGGGGATGTAACCGCTCTCTCCTGTCGTCAGGGAGCGAGCGAGCCACCAGTCCCCTTCTCTGTGACAGAGAGAAAGAGAGAGAGAGAGAGAGAGAGAGAGAGAGAGAGAGAGTCAACAATGAATAGAAAACTGACAATCACAACACTTAATGATCCTTTAGTTTATTCCCAATCAAGGGACACAATATTTGATGGAGAAAGTACTTAAAGAATAACAATAGCATTGGTCTGGATTTTTCAACAATTCTTTTTTTTTTTGTTAACGAATGTCATGAAAGGCCAAAACCACCAATGCAACCCGTCTGTGGCTCTCAGCCCAAAGCCCATTGGTTCCCACTGAGGACGTGTCACATACATAGTTATTTAAAAAAAAGTGGATTCCTATAACAGCTCGGCACTGTTGTTTTTAGCAAATAGAAGCACATTTCACAGTCGTTAGAGACTATTTTAAGATATGGATGAATATATTCTGTTTGCTAGAACATATTTATGGACCAAGGAAGGTACATGTGGGTTTGACTCAAAATAAACTACAGTGCCCACGTTTGTTATAATAAAAAAGGAACACACACACACACACACACACATATATATATACATCGGTGCAACAGTGTGGCTCATTTATGTGTATGTATAGTTTTTGGAGAACAATGCGGTCTATGCCACAGAGGAATAAGATAAATCAGGCTTTTTAGTTGGATAACTTGTGTTTTGGTCTTTTCATGGGGTGTGTTGCCAATTAGGAAAAAGATGGATCACCACCACCAGACATATGCTTCAGATTGTGTCCTCAGATTATGCCTTCTTCAGTAAGAAAGTCTACTTCTGAAACTTCCACATTGTTTGACTGACAACCCATGATGTGATTTACAAAGCACAGAAAAACCTTTGATTCAAAAGATTGAGCTTTAAATAAAATGACACATCTCATCCCTCACTTAAGTGCAAAAAGTGAAGAAAAACAAATTGTTAAAAGAGGAAATAGACAGACAAATGCAACCTTTTGTTCAACTTGCAGTCCCTCGGTTTACACTTTAAAACCTTTAACTGTTGCTCTAAATAGAGACGTACAATACGTTACCTACCAGCCGAGTTAGAGCACCAAATCCCTCTACAGCACTTTCAATATCTCTAATATTTACTAATTCATTGCAGTTACGCTACGGGCTTGATCAGACAAATCCACGCAGCAGCAAAGGGACAGTGAACAAAAGGTTGCGTGAGATTTTTTTTTTTTTTTTTTATTACATTAAGTATTACTGACCTGAAGCTGTACTTTTTCCTAAGAGGAATCATGAAGCATGAGAGAGAAAGAGAGAGGGAGACATAACAGACACAGCAGACACATCAAAAACACAGCGAGGAGACACAGCAAGGCAAGCGGCACAGACAGAGACGCTGTAAGGACTACACAGTGGGGTCAAACGAGCTGCGGTGTTTTAAGTAAAGTTGAAAAGTTCCACTTTACAGTCGAGTTGTCACAGTTTAAATAGTTCTAGAAGAGAGGAATGCAGAAATATCTCCCCATTTATTATCCATAAACGATCACTTCCAGATATCATGTGGGATTTCTGGGATTCGCTTTGTCGTCGCACTACTTTTTATTCAGTATTTGCATTAAAACCGTTTAAAAAAAGAAACTCCCACGCACCAAATACTTTTTTTTTGTAAACTAGACATATCAAACTGTAATATTAATGTTACGTATGAATTAATTGTATTTCTCAGCCCAACTATGTAGTGCCAGACTATAGCTAAAGAACAGCAGACCAGACTTATGACAGGAAATTATAGAAAGAGCTCAGTGGAAGAGAAGAAAAAACACCTGTGTAGGAGTTTTGCTCCAGTTCCTTTTAAATACACACATCGATTCTCACTTCCTGTGACTGAAATCACATTAAATCAAAAACGCAGACAAACTTTAACATGTGCCGATGTCCCAAAAGGTAAACACATTATTCAGGTGTTAGGAAAGACATGCGAGTGTAGCGACCTTGCTACGACAGACTCTCTACAAAGTGTCTTAAAAGATGAGGATGACGAGAAGTAGTCGAAGGGGAACAGGATGCATTAGTAAAGTGCCGTTCTGCTCGGTTTCAGGCAACAGATGGAGAGGATCAGAACCGGCTGTCTGGATCGCTCCGCAGTCACCAGCTCCGACTTTGTTCATTCATTTGCACATTAGTTCACGCTCACACTACAAATCTGTCCGTTTGGATTTTTTGGTGAAGTTGTGGCACCAGAGAGAGAGAGAGAGAGAGAGAAAGAGAAAGAGAAAGAGAGACAGAGAGAGAGAGAGAGAGAGAGAGAGAGAAAGAAAGAAAGAAAGAGTGAGAGAGAGAGAGAGAGAGAGGCAGTTGATGCTTACGTGTTGTTGACAATCTGCAGCCTGTCCCCTTTCCTAAAGGTCAGATCAGACGCTGTCCGTGACTCATAGTCATACAGCGCCACGAATGTAGTGACACCTCCTGCAAGAAAGTACACACACAGAAATACGCATTTAGGGAAGAATGTAATTAAAGACAAAAAAAAAAAAGGTACTTCCCGCTAATAACCATTCACATTCACTTCCCTCCCATAATCCAGCTTCAATAATACAGATCTTGCTCTATCCACTGTAACGCTGGTATATTTTGCCTCTGTTCTGTGGCTGTATAAAACAATTTACCAAGGCTTAATGAGAAATATCGACATTCAGATTGCTTGTGGCCGATCGGCCGTGAAGGGCGCCGTCATACCGATGGTGCTCCATGTTCTGTGGAGCTTTCTACCCCCTTCCTTTTAATGAACCTGTGATCTAAACCCAGGGAGCTCTCCAGCCAATCATCGATTGGCTCATTAGATGCACAGGAGGAGGAGGCGGCCAGCAGATACAGCAGCAGCCCTCCTCTTTATGGATGGAGCAACATTAACCTAACCATCTGGCCGGTCTAGACACATTACAGCTTAATGTCACGTAAAATCTGGATAGTTTGGCCAGGCTTCAAAGTCAGAGAGAAGGTTTGAAGTCTGCTTGGCAGCTGATGATGGGAATAGGGAAATGTTTTTCTGTGCACATATGACTCACCGTGAATCATTTTTTAAGATATTCTTCTCAGGACTTTTGTGATCTCAAACTGAAAGCAAGTCAGGACTGAGTGGGCTGACTCATAGATAAGTCAAAGCTCTCATCAGATCTTATTCAGTCTGCTTCCATTCACAACTTTATTCACACACAAACAAAACAAAACAAAATACTCTCTGGTCATTGGGCATGCAGCATTACTTTTACCATTACTTGGAAATGCATTTATTTGCTTTCTTGCCAGGAGTTGGATGAGAAGATCGATACCACTCTCATATCGGTCTGTTCAATAGGAAGCTGGAACCAGGAAAAAGCACAAAAAACTGGAAACAAAAATAAATCTGCCAACCAGCACCTCTAACACTCACTAATTACACGGGAGGTCATTATGTGCAGGACTAATTCTTGGCCGGGCACAGTGACTTCCCGATGTCTTGTCACGATGACATTTCCAGGTAACCGGCAGACATTACTGGAGGTCGCTGCAGCTGGCCAAGAAATAGCCTATAGCACATATACCCTCCATTAAACCTCATCTTGCCATTTTCAAACTTCAATTTTGTATGAATTTAACAAATGAGAAATAATGTTGTGGTTTGTGAGCTTAAGCGGTGCTGGTAGAGAGTCAGGCTAGCCGTTTGCCCCGGTTTCCATACTGTATGCTAAGCTAAGCTAACCAGTGACTGGATGCAGCATATCACATGACCCGACAGTGATATTGATCTTCTCATCTATTTCTTGGCACAAATATGAATAACCAATCCCCCCCCCCTCAAGAATTCAAGATTAAACTCATTTAGTAGCACTTGTAAGTGAAGTGAACGTTGTCCTATAATATCTTTTGCACAATACCCATCTCAAGATGTTACCTACCTCTATGAGGCGAGGTGATGGTGCCCGTGTGGTCCACCCCTCCAAACAGAGCCAGCTCAGGAGTGTTTGTCGGGGCGAGCTGGTGCTGCCCTTGGTGCCCATGCCTGCCTGTCCCGACGGCGGGGCTCCTGTTGGGCGTTTGAGTCTGCTGGGCTGGTCCCAGGTGGTGGAAGTGCCCGCTGTCGGAGCCTGTGCCGATAGTGCCGTCCAGGCTCATGGAGCGCTGGCCCGGCTCCTTGGGCTTGCTCTTGCCCGCCCCCATATGCAGACCTGGGAAGAGAGCCAATGATGAGTAAGTATGCAGCACTTTAAGTTCCAAAAGAATATAAAAAAAAAAAGAAGAAAGTCTTGTTATATGCCAAACAATCTTCGATTAGTCGAGCCACAGAAAAATAACCATTTTAAAAATAATTTCATTGATTAAACAACTGAATCAATGGTCAGGGAATAACATCAGTCTCTGGTTTCAGCTTCTCCATTGTGAGGATTTGCTGCTTTTCTCTGTTTCACAATCACTGTAAACTAAATAATTTGGGGTTTTGGACTATTGGTCAGACAAAACAGGACTCCGGAAAACTGAGAGCAGCCCTGGTGCCAAATAGATGTGTCAAAAGGTTTTTGACAGCGATACATTTTTATACCTAATGAATTGATTTCTTCTCATAAAATGTGGTTCTATATATTTTGAGAAAATGCATATACTCCAGTGTACTTTCATCCTGGCAGCAGTAATATGACTCAGGAGGGCATATGGATGTCAGTTAACTTTGAAACTTTGTTCATATTTGAATCAAGACACACATCCTTTTCCATGAGGAAACATCATGTCAAACCAAAGAAAAACAGTCTTGATGCCATTTAAGTGGAACATTTGAGAAAAAAAGTCGTTTAAACACATTTAAAAGACTGTCCTGACATAAGATGCGAGCTGTTGAGTGAAAAGAAAAACAAACAAACATTCAGATGCCATTCAAACCGTTCTCAAACAGAAAAAGTCCTCGCTGCAGTGTGTGTGTGTGTGTGTGTGTGTCACACTCATCTCTGCTCACCACAGAGTATCCTTGGAGCCGTTCCAGCTTCAGTTAGAATCATTTAGCATGCAAATACTCTGAGAACAGGACACCTTCAAACAGCCAACACACATACATTCAAGGTCATCCCTATCTGTTGATTCAGACTGTTCTGAATCAATAAGCATCTTCAGGGAAAATAAACGAAGGCGCAGTGGGCTGTAATGAACACTGGTGAGTTGACAAGGACGGAGACGGTTTCACCTCCTGCAGGTAATTATAACGCCGCTTCTTCTCCTTTTCGCCAACACATCTATTGTGGCCTGATAAAAGCTACAAGAGCGCCCACGTCATCATGAGTCCCGACAAAGACAAACATGCTCAGACAGTCAAGTGCACCCACAGAAAGTTGTAGTGCCGTGTTCAAACACCAAGTCCGCCCCTCGAGGCATCGCAGAGTGATTCACTGTGAGACCAGCTATTTCAGGCCGGCTGAAACAGAGACAGTCATACACACATGAAACAGCCCTGTTCCTTTGTGAAGAGGCCCTCTCGGATCCACACGGGGTCTGTGCTCCTTGTGTGTGTGTGTGTGTGTGTGTGTGTGTGTGTGTGTGTGTGTGTGTGTGTGTGTGTGTGTGTGTGTGTGTGTGTGTGTGCAGCTGTTCCTTGGTTCCTCTGGGAAACGAGGCTCTAACTAACGCCCAACCACGGCTGCATCTCACATCCTTTTTCCAACAAGTGCATGTATCCGTGTGAGTGTCTCCAGCACGGAGTCTGACAGGCAGGACAGAGATGGTTATTAACAGACAAGGAGGAAGGAACTGGCAGTGGCTGTAAAAAGAACGTGTAGGTGGTTGTTGTATACTGCATGGACAGCTGAGGCTTAGTGGGTGTTTTAAGTGTAACGTGCGCGCATAACATAATTACACAGGTACGGGGAATCTCAAAGATATGGAAGGACCTCACTGTGGAGATGTGTGGGCACGTAAGTTGCCGTGTGTGTGTGTGCGTGAGAGCGGGAGCGACTTATAGCGCACACGTACAGTCATGCAGGCTTTGATTCAACTCCTGCCAGGATGTAATCTGGCGCACCGGGGGGGTTAACGTATCCCACGGTGCAACAGTGACTCACACACAGAGACGGGCCCATGGGCCTGCAGGAGGACAGGACTGCGTGTGACAATTGTGCGAAGAATAGACCGCTCAATTTAGCCGACTGCTCTGGATATCAGTAATGGACTTTGTGGCCTAAAACGTCGACCAGCTCACTGAGGATCAGAAACCAGCAAAAGTTTAAAAAAAAAAAAAAAAAAAGGACAAAACGTAAGCAGCATGGGCAGAAGGGTCTGCGACTGATCACACTCTTAGATTCCACAGAATAACGAAGGCCGTTATGGTTTAACGGTCCATGGAGTCAATATATGCAAACACGCATTTACTTGGGGTCCTCGAATCTATGCAAAAAACTACTGTGAGATAATAGCCTTACAAGTGCTTCTTAAAAACTAATTGGTGATTTGTATTTTAAGATGGAATGTTCACACTACGAGCAAAAAAAAAAAAAAACGGTCAAGCATCGAAGTGTTGCTCGCTCGTTGACGTAGTTGTGTTTTTAAAATAGCACTCGGAACTAGCAAGACTACACGTTTGTTCATATTTTTTAGATGTGGAGGAAAAGGAATAGTGGGGAGAGAGAAGGCAACCGGAAATGGTTAAACAAAAAAAAAAAAAACACAATTGGTTGACGCATGGTGAAAAAAGTTGAAGCCAGCTGAAGTTCGTGGCTTCATGTCATCGGCTTCCATTGAAAATGACTTGTAGCCTGTTGCTTTGTCGCTCATCGTGCGAACACAGCTTCAGCATCAAATGGCAACAGGTCACTCCTGTTCACGACGCTTACAATGTCGACTTACTTCAGTTCGTCCCTCAGTGACCTCAGAAGAGAGGCCTTCCAGAAGGTTTCTCGAGCTCTCGCTGACTGCTGTCATCGAAAGGTCCAAAGCTCGAGCACCTGAACTACAGCGCAGCCCGTAGAAGCACAATGCTCTCGGAGAGGATTCCAAGGCAAAGAGGACACAGTGAAACATCACAACTAAAAGCAGAGTTTTGTCTGTAACTTCTTCCAGGTGGGTCATGATGGAAGCTGATGTAAAAATAGTGTGATGTTCCCGTTGATCTGATACAAGGAGGTCAGAGACAGTTGGAGAATGAAACTCAATGAGCTGAAGGCGGATTCAATATCAAATTTCTCTAAATTGAGGGAAGTTCTACAAAGTTGAAGTTTGCAGTAAGCACACCTAATATGCAAGATTTGACATTCGATTAGGAAAACTGACTAATCATCAAGATTAAGCACCCACCGATGAAGGGAGGTAATGATCCTCACCAGCACTGCAAACGTATCTCAGTGCAGTGATGGCAGAAGCCTCGTACATGAGACTCACCGTCCCCTGGTTCTCTACAGGACGCTGCAAACACCCTTGAAAGCCTCACAGCCTGCGTATGTAAAGAATAGAGCCAGAAGCTGTAGCTGAGCCTTTAATAGTCAGAGTGCCCTAATATCAAAAAGGTGCCAACATGTGACTACTTCCAACATTATGATATAAAAACAGAGGAGGGAAGATGACGGAGAGACAAAAGTATATTGTACAAAAGTACCACCAGGTACTAAACATGATATAAAGAAGAGAAATAAAAAAAATAGGGAAAAGATTGTGAGGAATTGGAAATGAGAGATTCCCGTACGTTGTGAGCTTTTCCATTCAACGGGAGGACGGAGGAATGTGGGAGAACCACATTGCACCACACTGCTACGACATGAACAGGCACCTGAGCAATGGGAGGGCTGGATGGGAGGAAGGAAGGGAGGAGTGTAAGGGGGTGTGGGGGGGGGGGTCTTATTCCAAAAGAAACTCTTGTTGCCTTGCACCTGGCTTTACAGGATCACCATTAATATTATGAAACACTTTTAATTAAAAAAAAAAATGTAACATTTTTTTTTTTTTACTATTGGTGCGTACATGTGTACGTTAAAAGCGTACATTTATTTGCTTTTAATTCTAAGCAGTACAAGCTGCCTTTCTGGTATGAATGTGCTGTAGTTACGCCAACATGTGGTTTAATAATGACAGAAAAGAGACAATAAACGCATCGACATGCTGACTGTGTGAATAAAGTTGGGCCTGGCTGTGTTATAGGAATGGAGATTTGAGGGATTAGATGTGAATCACGGCAAATAGAGGCTTCCTTCAAAGGCGGCCCCTGAGGGGTATTTACCTCGGAACAATGATTGAGTTCAAAAGCACTTCATTTTCCGCAGTACGTTCATCACCAGCCTGTCTCTCTCTCTCTCGCTCTCTCTCTCTCTCTCTCTCTCTCTCACACACACACACAGTCTCAGTGTTGACCGAGTCTCACAAAATCTATAACAAAAGAAAAACCCTGTCTCTGTACACGGACTGAATAATGAATGGGAAGTGGGAGAGCTTCGATGTCGACAACATATCCAAGTCAATAAACCCGCAAGTCACATTACATTAGGTACAGTATTTTCATTATGAAAACCCATTTCAAATCTGACTGATTAAAAAAAAAAAAGGATATAGGTACACAAGTCTGTTTTAAAAACAACATTCGCATGCCTACATGTACATTGAAACTGTTTTTGGTTCCCGTTATTGTTCCTCCTGTACTTTCTGGTCGCTAAGAGATTGTACGTGATTCCCATGTCACAGGTCAAAAATCCACAAATATCGGATGGATCGCCCTGTAATTTTGTGCAGACATTCGTGGCTCACAGACGATGAATCCTACGGATTGAAATATCTCGACAGCTAACAAGCGGATGGATCGTCATAAAATTTGGTTCAGGAGTTCAAGTTCCCCCTCAGGATAAATTGTAAGAACTTTGGCGATCCCTCTGACTTTTCATCGAGTAAACGTTTTAAATTGTCCAATACTTTGGTTTATGAGCAAATATTGCAAAACTGATATCATCATCATCAGCTGCACTTTGTCTACCGCTGTGCCAGCTATCAAATATTAGCAGGCGGATGGGCTAAACTACGATTGGTGAGCATGATAAACATTAAACCTGCTGAACAGCAGCGTGCTCACATAGCTGCCGGGAGAATCTGAGTTAGCTAATGTTGGCATGCATCTCCTGTACCAGCCTCACAAAGCAGCTGTAGACTCGTAGTCCCTCTTTCCCCATACCGTCCCTCCTCCAGAGCTTCACAAGGAAGCTTTGTATCCGCGATACAAATGAAGGAATTTGGTACTGAAAGGACTAACTTTGGATACAGACTCAGATTAGACTAACTCAGACTGCCGAGGCCTCGTGTTGGCTGAAGATAAACTCAAGAAAGACTGTGGATGTGGTCTCTTATGTTGAATTAGTGTCAGGAAGGAACGTCTTCACAGCCAGGACGGACTGGAGTGACCAAAGGTCAAATGTTAGCCTGCGAGGGTCGTATCAAGACACAACAAATATGAATCCCTCTCTAATCTCGTCCTCCATGACACAATGCCTTTACTTCAGGCCTTCCAATCATCTGTTGAATTATTTGCACATTGTACTCTTGTGGAAAAAGAAGTTGCTGGTTTCTAACAGAAAATTTAAATAGCAATTACCCTGCATGCTTAAGTTCCATACTATCAATGCAGTCTTTTGTTCCAGAAGATAATGTTTCAAGGTGCTGAGTTTAAGAACAACTTATATTTGATCTTGCACAGGCTTCCAACCGCACAAAGAAGTTAACACTCTCTCTCTCTCTCTCACGTTTCCTCCATCCAATCAGCGTTTGTGACCCTCCATCTGAAGCCGAGCACACAAAGCTGCACGTTTCTGGTCGGGCACATGAGCACATTTGGCCGCGACAAACCTCACTGAGTCACAACAGACGGTAGCAGTTGCCACTGTGCTGCAGAGAGCGAAGGAGCTGGAGCCAATGTTTCAGTCGAATGGGAAAATTACAGTTTGCCCTGGGGAGGAGCAGCTAGGGAGCAGGAGGGAAGGGAGGGGGGATGCAATGATGTTTCCTCAAGATCAAAACAAGCGGAAATGTGCATATTAGCGTTAATGTCCGGTCCTGCTATATGCTGGACGATAACCTGACACAGTTCAGTCCACATACATAATACACAGATTCGCTATATATAGCCGGAGATAGAGAGAGTGGGCAGTGGCGTTAAAGAGGGCGAAGGAAAAGCCAACGAAGTCACATAACTATCAAGGCCCCAGTCCCATTCAGTACACTGGATGTCTCGATCAGATATTCTGTTATCACCTCCCCCCCCCGCTCCCAAATCTTTTGCTGACCCTGCGTCTAGCTGTCCCATCCCATCTCCCCTCTTCCTCAGGGACAAACACACAGAGGAGAGGAGGAAAAAGGAGGGGAGGGGAATTGTGGCACTCTGCTGATAAAAAAAAAACAACAACAACAAAAAAAACACTTCCGTTTTCTATCCCTCTTCAACAAGAGGCTCTGGCTGCAAGTGATCCAGGCTGTGAGGAATCACTTCTACTGCATGGCTGACTATAACAGGGAGGCAAAGGGTGGGAAAGAGGACATGAAGGCTGCTTCAGTACAGAGGTGCCACACTTTTAGCAGGTCATTAACTCTACAAATACATAACTTTCATTAACGACTGCCTGCAATCTCAAAATTAATGTACCGACAGCCTCCCTTTGGGATTTACAGGATATTAAAAAGAAACTCAGGCTACTACTTGTTCTCTCCCTACAAAATGTATATATTATTTTAATGTGTTCATGAGCCTGTTTGACAGTTAATCAACTAGTCTTAGTTGATCAACAGACAAAATAAGCAGCAATAAGCTAAAAAAAAAATTCAGCTCCTCATATGGGAACATTTCCTGGTTTCCTTTGTCTCTTGTGACGGGACGTCAAATTTGTTTGTTGAATTGTTGACCAGACAAAACAAGACATATGGAGATTAACCTTGAGCTTTGGGGAACATTTTCAAATAGATGAAAATTAAAAGTCAAATGATGAATCGAGAAAACACTGAAGTTGATTAAAATCAATAATGTAAATACTCTTCAGTCAACAAGTCCAGACCAGCATCACCGTCTCACTTCCCCGTGAGAGGGAACATGATGGATTCAGACCCATTGTACGCTCACTCAGCTTATAAAACATTTTTTTCTGAGAGAAAGTCATTCAACAATCCAATCAGGTGTTATTTCTCAATCCATGGCAGCCTCGTGTTGATCAGAGGAGGCCATCATATCACAGAATCTCCTAAATGTGCCCAGTGTTAAAATCGCATGTTGACCTTTCCGATGATTCATGCATTTCATTTTTTTCCTCTTTTTTTTTTTTTTTTTAAACAAACCTGAATTCACTGCTTTATGGAAATTAGCTGGAACTTGTCCAAAAGCCCCAAAACAGACTGTAAATAGATTAGCCACATAATTAAAATTCTATTTCCACGGGATTAAACACCAGTTGTCGGCAAAGCTGCTTTCAGAGAAACAAGGGGTGGGGTAGTAGCTGCCTACAGGAGTAGCAGCTGTCAAAATGATAACGTCTTCGCTATGGTGAGGGAATTAAAAAAAAAAAAAAAAAAAAAGAAAGAAAAAACGTGAACAATCCGTGTTTGCCAAACGGATCCACATTAGCCACGTAAACAGGGGATTTGTGAATGAAAACAGGGATAGAAGGCGACAATGCTGGCTGCTGTGGTCGGCTCCAGCTCACACACACAGCGCATATGCGGCCTGATGAATCAAAACAGGTGCTGTTACAGCTCCATTTTGAATTTCGATGGATTGTTGACTCTTGTTTTCTGCACGCAGTCGGTTTACTGCGTCTTCTGCGAGCGCGTTTCGGTCGTGAGAAAGTCAGAAATATGACATTTACGCACACGGTGCGCATTTTGTCTGGGAAGGGAGGAAGGGGAGAGGAGGCGAGGGGAGAGGAGGGGAGGGGAGGGGGTTCTCGTCAACAACGGAGCCCTGGCACACACTGAGTGGCACTGACCAAAATGTGCGAGCAGCACTGACTGAACGGCCTGTAAAACAATGAAATACGAGTCAGTGTGAGAGAAGGGCATCAGACGGCCGAGTGTAAAACATCAGCAACAAACCTAAAAAAAAACCTGGATGTAATTCTGACATAAATCTCGTTTTTTTTAAAATCACATTAAAACACCACGAGCTCTTAATTAACTCACCTTTGACGCGTCTGAAGATTCAGCCTCTCCCCCCTTATAAATTAAAAAAAAAAAAAAAAAAAAAAAATGAATCAAAGACGCGCAGCGAGGAACTGAGTTAAATCCCGATGGCTGTCCTCATTAGAGAAATAATGGAAGCGGATGGCCAGTCGCTGTGGAAACCTCGAGCCCGGCCACGAATCCCATTTAGCGAATATGGGCAGAATCGCAGGCAGGGGAGGTCATGACGGGGACTGGATCGGGAGCAGAGGGCACGGCTGCCGGGCGGCTGCGGCGGGCCGGACAAACACCGCGGTCCGCTACGGTGGAGTGGCCCGTTTAGCTGGGAAGAGAAGACGGCGCGGTGGATTCATGCGCGGAGGCAGGAGCGGTGTGGGGAAGACATGCCTCGCATGTGGGGGGCTGGGGGGAGCGAGGGGGGAGGCACGGGGTAGCGCATCAGCGACGAAACACGAGAGCGCAAATATGATGAGTCTGGATTTTACGCTTTGTACGCAGCGACGGAAGATTCACGTCGGGTTGCGTAACTCGACGCCCTGACGGTTAAATTCACCGAGGCGTTGGCAGGCATGACAACACCCACGCTTGGCTTTTCTAAAAAGGAAATTGTAATAATAAAATAAAAAAATCCTGTTTTGATTGAGAAGCTTGTTTTTTTTTTAGTAAAGGAAAGTTGTAAGCGACACAACTTTGGGCCGGCGCATTGATATTAAAACGTGACCGTTCTGCGGCCTAACAGGTGCTCTGTAATTAGGGGTGATCCAAATTGTTAAAAGTTTCTATTGATAATTTTTTTAGGCTCATCTCTCTATTTAAGATTTTAAAAACACCCAATAAGAATGCCTTTATATTGGCTGATAAGCCGTTTCAACATATACAAACATTTTCAATAAGGATTCCTTAAATCGGATTATTAAATGAAACTATGCCCTACTTATTTGGCTTGATCTTCCCTTATGTCACTTTTTTTTAAATTTGGATGGTGTCTGAATATCATGAAATGTAGAAAAAAAAGTTTAATTTTATTTGATTATTAAATATACTTTACCTGTCACAAAACTGCAGCTTTATAAGGAAGTCGTGATGTATTCTGCCACAGAACAGAAGTAAATATAAAGACAGGACATGATCTCACTCTGACATACATGATGGATTTATTTGAAAGTTGAAATCCAAACCCAATTCAATCAATGATTTCCAATTATAAAAGAAAATAAATGCACAACAAATATCCTGTAAAATATGTAGTTGCATGACAAAATTCTCAAGCGATATATGACAATCTGCTTTTTGTAATATTGTATTGAACGTGAAGGACACACAGTTCGAGGTCATTCTCAAGAGTCTCAAATGAAATGCACATCATCTTTATTTGTCGTAACATGACATTAGTGTTTTGTATACCTGTCGTGATAATTGTATTGGTAACTGCCAATGTTGACTATACACACGCATTCACACAAACACACACACACACACATACACACACACAGCACTATCGCTTCTTTTTGCTCTCTTTCTTTGGTTTCTGTCGGATCTGCGGTGTGAGTGCTTTAGGCTTCTTCATCTGTTCAGTGGCCCTGCCATCAGTGGACTCCGTCTCCTCCTGTAGAGCAAACACAGGAAGCATTAACCACCCTGTCATTTCAAAATAAATGAGTCTCACACTCACACACACAGTTTTTTGCCATAGTATTATATTCCAGTATAGTTTGTGTTTTATATAAAATACTGTCCATAGGGGGATATTAATTAGTGATAACAAGCGATATACATTTTGGTTATGCAGTTTTTCGTCCCTCCAGATAGCTCAGACTCTGCTTAGACTTATCGCAATTAAATGGACGGTTGAATGAAATTCCCTGAGGTTTTGAAGCACATATGCGCGAACAAATCAAACAAAAGAAATGCAGATGTCTTTCAACAATTTCCCCCTGTCAGCAACGCTTCGGTCTTTGTGTGGCAATACAGGACTACAGCGGGCCGCTATAAAAGGACGAAATGGTGACATACTGTGGAGACTAATCAGTGCATCTGATGACAGTGTCTGAAAATAGAATAATTAGGCAGTGGATTTAATTGCTCTTGTCTATAAATAATCTCTCCTGACAGTTGTTAGTATGGAGATTGTGGAGAAGTAGCCCTCCGTGGTACGGTCTTCACGGACATTCAAAAGTAAGATATTCTGCACTAAACTAACTGATATCTGGTTTCTCTGGGTTTCAGAAAATAGTGTTATTAAAGAACCAGTAGATCTGTCGAGCGAGATGGAAAAAAATAAAAGATATGAATCAAACTATTTTCCTAGTTAAACCATCAGCGGCTGTACCACACTGCAAATGTTTCCGACTGTACTATTTTGAGATCAGATGTCACCACCAGAGAGAGTATTGTGTGGAAACTCTTCTCGAGTGCAGCCAAGCCACTGGTTTCAGCGAATGGCTGACACTAACCTCGTTCCAGAAACATAAATCACCGCACACATCTAGATGCACTGATTCAAGTACAATAATGCGTTGATGTGTTTATTACTGCTAGTGTTGCGTAGAAGTCTGTTTCCCCAGAACCCAAAACCCTCATCCTGACCCCGTACCTCTATGGAAGCTTACTTAATCAGGATGTGGCCTACTGCTCACAACAGCCCAGGAAATACGGTTTCTAAAGGAGAGGAGGACAGACTTGGACCTGCTCCTCTCCTTCCCCGGGTGTCTACCCACCTGTTCATGTGACTTGGATGTGGGGAAGATGACAGCCAGGATGCAGATGAGCTGGAAGATGGCACCCAGAAACAGCCCGTAGCGCAGGAGGCTTTCTAGAAAGCTGGGCTCAGGGACCTCTGGAGGGGACAGGTCCACTTCTGCAGACATGATGCTGCTGATTGGCTGCACCCGTCTGTGAAAACACCACGTCTAGCAGGAAAATAAAATAGATTTATTTAAAATTATTTATAAACCAAACAACGGGACGGCTTACTCCTCTCCACTTGCTGCAATGCATATTATATTTAACCATAGTAATATTAATCATGCTAGAACTAGATTAATTTAAATGATCCATATGAAAATACGAGGAACGTCCAAAGTCAGAATGTCATTTAACTGAAGCGATAACCAATTATTTTTCTATCAAAGTTACACAGGGCATAAAAAAACTCATCTGTAAACAGTTTAATTATCACAAAAGATCAAAAGAAATATGTGATAAAAAAAAACACACACTAATAAACTATGCTGACTGATACTAATAAACATACTGTATATTTTCATTGTGGACAGACCAGGGTTAGACCCAGACCAGGGCTAGACCCAGGCCAGGGTTAGACCCAGACCAGGGATAGACACAGGCCAGGGATAGACACAGGCCAGGGATAGACCCAGACCAGGGATAGACACAGGCCAAGATTAGACACAGACCAGGGATAGACCCGGACCAGGGATAGACCCAGGCCAGGGATAGACCCAGACCAGGATTAGAACCAGACCAGGATTAGACCCAAACCAGGGATAGACCTAGGCCAAGATTAGACCCGGACCAGGGATAGACACGGACCAGGGATAGACCCGGACCAGGGATAGACCCAGACCAGGGATAGACCCAGCTCCGGATCATTTCGTTACTACGGTAGATTTCAGCATGCATTTCATAAACGTTGACACGCGACGTCAGCTCGTGGAAGAAGAAGCTCACCAGTGCCGCAGGTACTTCACGCTTCACTTGACGTTACAGGTTTTTCTTTACATCAAAATATGAATGAAGCAGTGAAACACAAAAAATGCTAATGAAGCTCACAAAGGGAGAAAACAACATCCGCTAACCGGAAGTGACGCGACAAGTCTGGGATCTACTTCCGACCGAGTGAATGGTTGTTTTGAAAATGTCGCCCTCTAGCGTTTAATGTATATTTTTAATTATTCTTTTCCGGCTTGAAAACAGAAAACTGCATACTTTGAGCCCCACTACCTTGAGAGGAAAGTGTTCAATACATAAAAAGAATAATATTTATTTTACAATGCAATTCAGTGTTGCTTTATTAAAAATGTTGGAAATATAGCAAATAAATGGGCACTTCTCTCCACGCTCTGTGGGAGTGATCCAAGGTGTTGCCTTTTTGTGAGACAGTAGTGAAGAACCCAGAGGCTCAAACGACCTTTACCAGAATCCCCACAATCATGTTTACTGGGAGACACATCGTTGGGGCCACCAGGCCTTAGATATTAGACTGTCATTAACAGGTTTATTATAGCTGCTTTTAAGTCAAGTGGTTTAAAAACACCCAATATGAATGCCTTTATATTGGCTGATAAGCCGTTTCAACATATACAAACATTTTCAATAAGGATTCCTTAAATCGGATTATTAAATGAAACTATGCCCTACTTATTTGGCTTGATCTTCCCTTATGTCACTTTTTTTTTAATTTGGATGGTGTCTGAATATCATGAAATAAATAAAAAAAGTAGTTTTAAGTTTAATTTTATTTTTTATTAAATATACTTTACCTGTCACAAAACTGCAGCTTTATAAGGAAGTCGTGATGTATTCTGCCACAGAACAGAAGTAAATATAAAGACAGGATATGATCTCACTCTGACATAAGTTACATGATGGATTTATTTGAAAGTTGAAATCCAAACCCAATTCAATCAATGATTTCCAATTATAAAAGAAAATAAATGCACAACAAATATCCTGTAAAATATGTAGTTGCATGACAAAATTAGACTGTCATTAACAGGTTTATTGTAGCTGCTTTTAAGTCAAGTGGTGAATGTATCCATTATTTTTTTTATATTTTATTTTGTATTTCTTTTCCTGTTTGTATTTCTTTTTTTATCAGTATTATTATTTTTCCCTTCGTATGTTTATTTTTATTTTAGTTTTTTTACTTTATTATTGTCTGACAAATCTTACTTTTGTATCTATGTATAATGTTAATATATCTAAATGAATACACATTTAAGTTTTTTATATATATATATATATATATATATATATATATAATTTTTTTTGTTGCTTTAATGACATGAAAGTAAAAATAAAAAAGTACAATATTAATATGAATATTAAAAGCTGAAGCATGTAACCTGGTTACTGATGTTGGCCTTTATTTTCTCAAGTACCATACTTTTCAATTTGAGGTACTTTACTTGGGAATTTCCAACTCCACTATATCACTTCACTATATCTCAGAGGTACTTTTTACTCCGCCACATTTGTCTGACAGCTTTAGTTAGTTTGTCAGATTACAGTTTTTTTTCATACCCTCTATGTCCAGTGAAAACCATAGTAGTATTTATTTATTCCAGAAGTATTTATACATACAAACTGTGCTCACACTGTGTTGTATCAACAAATAAACACTGAGAGGATTCTTCAGTGTCAGTACTTTCTCAGTGAGTTTTAATTTTAATAATGACTTTTTTTTATTCGTTTCAGTACTGCTTTCCTGGTATCAGTGAGTTAGTCATCATAAGACTCTTTGCACGGAAGATATATTATAGTTACTTGATGATAGTGGCTGAACTATGTCTTCATCTCAGGAAAAGTCATTTTCACACACTGATTCATATAAACAGAATCTATTTAATATAAAATATGTTATACATGCTTACAAAGAGAAATTGTACAAATTAACGAACAAAGATAAGTAAACACATTAAAATAAAGACACAATACATACACAATATAATGTATAACACTTGTTGTCTACAATCATTGCTAAGGCTAAAAAGTCTAAAGTCAACAAATAGGCATACGTTTTTTATTGCAACTCTTACAAGTACAAGCTTCCTCCAAGACGTTCAGGGTTTTATTTTTTTAATTATTATTCTTGATCTGATGGACATCAGGCTTCCAGCATCACTCTCCATTGTGGCCTTTCATGTCTCTTCTTATGATGTCATTCACTGTAAAACATTACAAACATGGAAAGCAACTTTAGTATTCACAACAACGAGACACCGTGTTTATTTTACGTAACATTTTAAAGTAATTCATCTTGTATTATTTATGTTACATATTGCTGTAAAAACCAAACCTACTTGACAATAAAACCGTCTCTGATTCTGATATTAATCTGTATTTATACTTGAAGCCCATTTGTTTAGATTCTTTAAATTATAATGGAGTCTACAACAGTTTTTCTGTTTTAATACTACCAGCAGGTGACGCCAAAGTAAAGACTTTGGTGGACATTTTTGATTTTATTAGAGAGTGAAGTGAAAAGGAGACAGGAAACGAGAGAGGTGGGTATCAAAGGTCCTCACTTGGACTTGTGGTTTGTGGTTAAAGCCACTCTGGGGTCCCCAGAAAAGGTCTAATTTCATACATCCAGTTTATTTATGTCATGCATCTCCAAAGTATTCTCCACTATGTAGATATTTTGTTGAACATAGATTTTTCTGATATTCTTTTTCGATGTATCAATGATGTCTTTAATAGCAAAACCAAGCAAAATTGTTGCATATAAATCCTTTGAAAGAAATAATTGAACTGTTATCAATATTAGATATAATCTCAAGAAACAACAACAAATAATAACATGAACACAATAGTGTGTTTTGTTTAATTTGCTAGAGATGATTATTATTATTATGATTACACTATTACCCCAGTCTGTATCAGAGACCAGAACAAAGAACAATGCTGTCGTTTTTCCCCACCACAGGTGTGTCTGCATGTATTTGTGTAAAGAGTAAACTTCCTGTTTCGGTCTTCCATCACAGGGGTGTAAACAGAAACTTTGCCCCGCAGCAAAAAAGGTCGTGGTACATCACTTGTTCATGATGCTGCTTCTTCTTTCTCCTCCATAATGCTCAAATACATTAAGAGTCATAAGTAAGTTGTATTAGTCTGTCTTAAATGAGACTGCGGTGTGCAGAAGTGTGGTGAGTGTTTCGCTTGTGTGAGTGAGACGGAGACTGAAAGAGACAGGAAAGTGGATAGAAAGGCCCAACACAAACCACAATGGAGGATTTGCAAGCATACACTTGCAATGTGCTTGTTTGCATTTGCAAACTGGACCACAATTACCCATCACTCAGACAAGTGTACATTTTCTTTTTTTTGTATAGTATTTTTACATTTAGACTCAGACCGGGTTGCTGACTAATGTAAATGTGTTGCCAGTTGTAGACACAAAATATTACACTATGAAATACAGAACACACAGACTCACTGATACAACCTGTGGTCTGAACAGCTCAAAAAGCTCACCCTCGTAGCGGAGCGCGAGATGTGATAATCGTTCACTTGGGGATATAACAACATACACTTTCGATCAGTCTCCCCTCGAAGACATACCAAAGTAATCATGTAAGAGAGTTTAAACCCTGCCAAGATGTGAGAATGGGGGTGGATTAAGAAAACAGCATGTAAAATAATTACTCACCATCCTCCAGGTAAGCGTAGCGGAGATTCTCTTGTTTGACTGTGACCACCTCTGGAGCTCGTTCCTCGCGGTTTCGTCGACCAGAGCCGATCTGGGTCAGAGGCTCCACTCGGCTTCCAGCCTTTCCTTGACCTTGACCTTGGATGTATCTTGAAGGTGGAGACTTTCCCAGTGGCAGCGCTGTCTGCATATAACCTTGATGCCTTGACACAACACAGGCCTTGAATGAATCACCAACTTGAGGACCTTCGCCTAGTTTCCCCAGAGGGGTTCTGACACTGACACACGGGCTGGGAGTGGAGGAAGGGTGGGAAGCCATCGGGGAAGCCATCGGGGAACCATGCGGGGAACCATGCGGGGAACCATGCGGGGCGGTACCACAGTTGCTGTAACGTTGATTTGCAGTGTGGTAAAGCACGGGGTTGTTGATCAGAGTGCTGGCTCTGGACTGGTAATAAACTGGCTGGTCGTCCAGTGGATCAGGGATTAAGACGTGGGCTCTGGGGTCCACAGTGGTTAGATGGTACATTGTGGGAGAAACATTCAAAGATTGAAGGTTGCTCTCCTGCTCCAGGTGATGGTAAAGCGACTTCAGTGACAGGCCAGACAGGGACTGATTGTCTGAGTAGATGTATGAATTCAACTGGTAGTCATCCAGTGGTTCTGCTTTAATAGCTAGAATTAAAAGAATACAAAGGTGAGAGAGATCAATGTAGGTCTACCATTCGCTCACTGACAAGAGTACAAGGACAGAAACAAGAATCAGAGTCTAAAGCCACACCAGCAGCACAGTGGTACTTCAAGCTAAATGCTAACATCCTCACAAGGGCATTGCTAACATGTTGACGTTTTTTAGCTTGTGTTAATTACCAGGTTCACCATCGTAGTTTAACCTTGAGGTTCTAAACCTTTTGTAACTTCAGGCCCACTTCTGATCACAAAAAGGAGGGCAAAAAATACATTTGTGTTATACCCCTGTCAACAGTAATGATAAATTCGAAAAAAAATATATTCTAGTTACCCTCACCCATCATTGGCTGCCATTATGAATCCAAATATAATGCAGTCAGGGTCCTATTTCCTCACGACACACTTTGAAGCTTTTACTGACGCGGGATTGTCTCCCACGTCACTTTTTTGTTTAAAAATACTATTAATTTTATGTAACTTAATCCCAGACAACGTTAGCTAGCTAACAGTGAAGACACGTTTGTCTCGACCTGATGATGTGTCATAATTGACGTTGTGATATTCAAACGGAACTGAAATTATGCATTTTAATTAGACGTTTTTAATTTCTGTAAATTCTTGATCACATTTAGATATAAAAATGACTAGCTTTGTAAATTACTTTTTTATTTTTATTTAATCTAACCATTTGGAAGAATCGCCATGGTCCACTAGATGGCGTTCTCAGACCCACCAGTAGGCCCAGTGGTTGAGAATAGCTGGTTTATCCTGTTAGCATGCTAACATTTATTACTGATCACTAAACACAAAGTGCAACTGAGGCTGATGGGAATGGCATTTTTTTTTTGGGTTGGGGGGGGAATAAAGGGGATCACCAACACAGGAGGGATTCTTACTAATATCTGTATACGATTTCATTACAATGCATCCAATAGTTGTTGAAATATTTCCTTCTAGACCAAACTAGTGGAGCAGCCGACCAACAAGCAAAGGTCCAAGTGCATGTTAAGTGTGTTGCATCAAGTCCTTCATAGGGAGGTTTGTGCTGTTAGAGGCGAGAACGATTAATTTTCCCTGCTGACCCCACAGTGAACGCTGATGGCCTTTTAGTCATCATTCCATTCTCAAACATTCAAGGTACCCCTCTTCCTCCTGAACTCAGCTCTGTCATGGCTGACATATATATGTACCTATCATAGGAGTGTAGATGAAGTGCTGAGGCTGACTGCGTTTCTTCTTCCCGTTGACGACGTAGAAGTTGACTTTGGATGGGTGGCAAATGGTCCGGTTTCGATACGGTGGGACCTCAACAAAGAGCATGTTCTAGACGGGGATTGCGACACAACAGAAAAAAAGATCCTGCTTCAGACAAACAGTCATGTTGAAACAGAGAGAGACATAGGTTGCCCCAGATCTCACGCTCGTACGTTTCAAAATCAAAATCAGCATCAGAAATAAAACTTTTTGAATGTGATACACGTAGCAGCATGTTGTGTGTGTGGTCATAGGTTTTGTATTTAGCTTTCTGTTCATGTGAATTTGTAACAGACAATGTTGATGTAATGATCAAATACATTTCTACAAAAAGTACATAATTGGTTATGTAAAACTATGCTAGTGCCTCAATCCATGTGTCAGGACAGGTAACAGGTAACAGGTAACTCACAGCTTGTGTTTTGTCTCTGTCAACAGTGGCCTCCACCTCCCAGATTTGTTTTCCATCTGTAAACGGAGAGAATAAAGTGTGTCGACGCATTAAAGCAAGTTTAAAGCAGTAGACATTTTGAGCAATACGCTGTCTTGACGAGAGATAGATGAGAAGGTTGAAACCACAAGAAATAGCTGCAGATAGCAGCCACTTAGCTTAGCTTAGCATAAACGGGGGAAAACAGTGTTAAAACGAAGGTTTTACTTGGGGTTCTGGGTTTTAGAGGCGCTGCTTTGCAGATTTTGTGACCTTATCTGTTTCCCTCTGTTTCCAGTCTTTGTGCTAAGCTAAGCTAACTGGCTGCCGGCTGTAGACTTATATTTTCCTGAAAGATATACGAGTGGAACTGATTTTCTCATCTAACTCCCAGATGAAAGCAAAAAAGCAAATTTCCCATGATCTCAAACTATTAGTGTTACTACTATAGTATATAAAAATATTTGAATTTGTAAGAAATCAGAAGATCCTTTTATTAAAATTAGCTATTTCAGCACATTTATAGACAGATAGTGAAACGCAGGCTCTTTCTGTCTGGTTTATTGTTTCATTCCCACCTCAGCTTTAACCTGCTGTTTCTATTTTCTACCCACGCTTTAAAAAAAACAAAAAAAAAACACAATGTCTCTGCTCCGGGTCTGAATCTTTATCAGTCTGTCTAACCACATCCTGTTGCACAAAACCCAACGCACAGCAACATGGAGGCTTTATATGCAGTCAACTGTACCCATCCAGCTCTCAAACCATGTAAAGTAATGTAAAATCTTGTGTGGGCAGTAGGAGCAATAATGAGGTGAGACATTTCCATGTAGAAATAAATAAAAGGTGTCATCAAACAGTAAAAGTTCAAAGTAATGGCTCATTTTATCAGAGTTAAAAGCGTGGGCTGAAGGAACATGTGCGTCACTAAAAGTTGATGTTGCCTGGGCGAAATGCAAATACTCTGAAAAAACAAATACTATCTGAGTAGGTGGATATGTTCAAGCAGCATATTGGGAGGACACAGCCGGATGTTGCACAAAATATTAGTTTATTTTAAACATAGAAATCTGGTTGGAGTTCAAATAGACACACACAACAATCACAGAGCAACATAACACACATGTCAGTGTGTGAATGTTCATGACAACTAGATGGACAGCATAATGTATTAAAGGAATAGTTCAACATTTTGGGAACTTATTTGCTTTTTTGCTGAGTTAAATCAGAATCAGGAGATTCTCATCTAACTCTTGACAATAAGTGGAACTCTTCTTTTACATGTTGTGGCTCATCTTTAATACCGCTTAAAAAACATGACTTAAAATCACCTAACTTCACATGACCAGACAATGAAAGTATTGATTTCTTCTCACCTTGTGTCTTCTCTGAGAATATCACTTTGGAGTCAGTTGTGAAATTCTGTCCTGTGAGGACCATTTGTTGACCACCAAGCACTGAGCACCGGTCCAGGTCCTGCCTCTCGACTGCAGGGAGCTCCTGAGCCGAGCGCTGGGCTGAAGAAACAGGGAGACACAGTTGTATGAAAGACCACACTGAGGTCAGAAAACTTCCAGTGGAAACATTTTCAAGGCAGATGGCTATTCCAATTATTATTATTTTTTATAAAAATCCAGAATTGTAATATTGACTACTAGCTTGGTGAACATTCATGTTAAATCCAGCTTTTCTTTTACTTTTCACAAGTGACAATTAAATGATAATGTATGATAAAACACATGGTAACAGTGGCACAAGTTAAGTTAGTGAACTTGTCAGAAACAAAAGCAATAGCATCCAACATTAATCACCATTTTCATTTGTAATAAGATCTAGACATATTTTAGGAGTTTGAAAGACCATTAAGTTAAAACATACAGAAATAAACAGTAGTTAAAATAAATAAAGATAAAAGCTCCAAGTTCAACAATACTAAATTTCATGACCCAGCGATAGAAAGCAAAATTCAGTTTATCAGGAATTAAACACTCCTTACAGCATTCGATAGGGTGAGAGGCAGCTTGAAGAGACACCAGTTGGCCTCCAGGTTGAGGAATGTGGACACGAAACACCAAACGCACACGTGTGTTTTTCCGTCCAATGTCCGTCTCACCGTTCCTCAGTTCGATGTCGGCATTTCTCAACTTCAGGATTCCTACACAGTCAATCCTACGAAGTGTAAGGAAAGACAGATAAGATAAAGAACAGTGTGCTGAAATTAGGTCAAAGTGCCAGTGAAAAGTGCAAAGATTGTCAAACTATCGTCCACTGATTTAATCTGTCAGTCATAACCTAGTGTTGTTCCGGCAAAGTAGTGGTCTGTGATATTCCGATAATAAATAACTTTTTCAGAGTCAAGTTCATCAAAGCAGGGTTTTTGTTTTTTGCTGTCGTCAGTGTGTCAGCCAGTGTGTGGTAGATTTTCTTGGAAAAACTCTCTGGCACACAGGAAGCGATACAATTTGTATTGCCACCACTCGTTGGTTGAAAAAAATTACAAAAACCTTGTAGCTTTGAGGAGCGGCGATAGCCATCATGAGTGAGGATGAATAGAAAAGAGCAATGAGCACCAAAAACTCAAACTTTGTCAACAGAAAATCCAAAGAAAACAGATGGCATCGTTTGAGACTAAATGTTAAATGTATCTCTGCATCTGTAAATCTGGGAGAGAGAATGCAACAACACCACAAAAGTGACTGCAGATTGTTGAACATGTATCCCACCGCGTCTCTCTGCTACTCACATCACTCTCATGTGGTTCTTTGGCTCCAGAGGGATCTCCAACACTTTGGTCCCGTTCATCATCCTCTCCATGCTGGGTGTGGTGACGGTCTTCCCAGTGATGCGGTGGACTTGGTAGAAGGAGTGGGGTTTCAGGATCCTCTCGTCGGCTGTCCCTATGAAGACCTGCAGCCCCAGTGGAGCTGTGCCTTGGTACCCGCGGAGCTAAGGGCAACAAAGGCGATTAATTACATGCTTCACGGTGAATTAAATGAATTATAATACCATTAACATCCATGGCTGCGGAGAATAACATTCACACTGCACAATACATCTCTTTCCCTGTGGGGAGGATTTCACAGGTCATTGCCTAACTGGCATAGCAAGAACACTGATTTGCATAGTCTGTTAGTGCCACAGTGCCAGGAAAACCAACAGTAACAACTTTTTCAATTGACTCATCACAGCAGTAAATAAAACAGACCCATGAACCGATACTTGTGTGATATATCAACACACATGATTTGTAACTATTTGGGTATCTTTTAGCACTTTGAAACGGTGAATGTCCGAGTAATTTGCCCTTTCGTTCATTTGCATCATGGCTGTTGGCTTTACATAAACACATTACCCAGGAAATACCACCTGATATTTACAATCTCCCCTGCTTTATCTTTCACCGAACTGGCTGCGACACAGAAGGGAAGTGAGACTGATCTCTATTGTTTGCTTGCATTTCCTTCTTTGCACATTGCACACCCAAAACAAAATGCACCTGAACTTCCGGATGCCCTCCATTAGGTGTCTTCACAGCTCCGCGGCTGCCCTCAGTCTCATAGTGAGCTCTGTGGTGAGATCTGGGCTCCTGCTGGATGAGAAGCTCGTACTGACCAGACTGACTGGGCAGCGGCCACTCTAAAGACGGAAGTGGAGCCATAGAGAGTCCACTGGGAAAAGGACAGAGAGAGAAGGACAATAAGAGCGGAACCAAAGACAAAACATTACATTCCAAAATACTTAGTATTTCAGTTAGTTGTCAATAAATGGTGTACTTCTTAACGCCTACATTTGAGCAGAAAGACAGGCAAAAAGTCTGTATAAGAAAGGACAAACAACTCACCTGAGTGCTCCGTGGTGGACTGGATGAGGAGGAGGCCACACAGCTGGGAGCATATAGAAGGTTTCAGACTTGACCTCGGCTCCTGCCCTGCTCATCCTCTCCTGCTCGATGGCCCGGTCATACCCCTCTCCGTACACACAGTCCTGTCTCTGGGTCTGCCCGTGTGAATCTCGCACCACCGCATAAGGCATAGCTCTGGGTAGATTGGAGCTGAGGCTGCTCAGCATCTCCTCCAGGCCCTGGGAGGAGGTCTGAGTTTGGGGCTGGAACTCTGCTGGTTCCTGGTATTGTTGGATGTAGTAGGACCCCTGGTGCTCGTGGAGCGAGGGGATGGGGATGGGGCTGGGGCTCCGGGAGCGCTGCTTGACTGGAGTGGCCCCCTGACAGGGGTGGGCTGGGTCATAGGAGCGCTTCCCATGCGGCGAGGCAGAGCGGGAGCGTTGGTGGGGATGTGATGAGGCGGTGTGTTGGTGCTGGGGCAGGAGAAAGGTCTCATCTGTGACGCTGTTGCGAGGTGAGGCTCCTGGGGAGGAGTGGGTAGAAGAAGTGTGGATGCCCTGGAGGCCCGGGCAGAGGTCTAAGCTGGACAACCCCATGCCTCCATTAGATGGGGAGATGCACGGTGAAGTCAAAGGAGAGTATGCCTCTACAGGCCAGCCCGAGGAGGAGTTACTGCTGGCAGGGCTCACACACTCCCTGTAGGCCCCACGAGCTTTGGTGCCAGGGCTCAGATCCAGGTTTTGAGAGCTGAGAGAGTCCCCCGATGGAGTGATCTCAATCCTGGGGCTGGGAGATGGGATGGTCCCTGGTCTTGAAGCCAGCCCCAGGGAGTCAAACACAGGACCGGACAGGTTGGCTGTGGTCGGGCTGTGAGAGGAGGCGTCCTGACTGGAGGCTGGCTGGTTGGAGCTGGAGATGTACGTGGTGTGATGGTCCACCACCAGCAGAGGAGGCTGGTGGTCCCTCTGAAGGAGAGCACCCGAGTCATCTGTCCATAACAAAAGTAGAATTAAGTTGTGCACACATGTGCAGAGATTACTACTATACCACCCTGAGATAACATATAGACCCTATGTTTTAAGACATGCAAGTAATAACACGTTTTGGCTGATATGGTTTTTGTTTTGCACAAAAACATTCAATTACCTCATTAGAAAATCTTAAAATGACATCCACGTCTTCATACATCATTCAAACAGTTTTGAGTGAATTGAAACTACATGAATCTGAAATAAAGACAGTTAATGCCTCTGTTTCTGTGTTTCTATATAGTTTCCTGAAACAGAAAGTGGAGTCTAGTGGATTTCCCCCCTTCTTAATGACAGTGAAAGAGGAGGATTACAGTGTAACATCAGTAACTGACAGCTAATACTCACTGATGGATATCCCAAAGCCACTTTACTTTACTTCACTGCTAAAAATTAAAAAAAAAAACTCTAGACAAAGGCAGCATCTTTAAAATGGCTAAGAAAGGAACATTATGCAATTGGAAAAGCCGATATTACGTTAGGTCTCTGTAATAGCAGAATAACTACTGCATACACACCTTTATCACAGCCGACAGGAAAGTCCTCAGGTGGATTATACAGAAACAGGTCGGAGAAGTCCAACTCCTCCTGGCTGATGTCTTGACTCAGGTCCTCGGTGAACCCCAAACCTGCAGAACTCATCTCCAGCTCTAAATATGTAATTCTTCCTTCGACAAGTTAATCTTTTATAATAACATTCAAACCCGCCAACTAACCGAAGCTGCACGCATGAGCGAAATAATTAAAGAAACCGACAACTGTCCAGTTTTTCCTCTCGTACGATGTAGGTGTAAAACATGTGGCAGCCGCTCAAATATAACATACAACAACGTGAGATGAAGAAGAAAAAAAGAGCGGCGACGGTCGCTTCCTGTCACTGGTGATGATGACATGCAACAGGAGGTGCGGACCTGCGTGCGCGCGTGTGCGTCTGTGTGCACCTCAAACAGGCCTCATTTCCTCCTGTTTGAGTCAGTAGAGTCACAGTATGAGATGTTGTAAAGGGAGGCGAAATATACAGCAGGCTGTACATTATTAGAATATCAAACGGGCCACGTTGTCATCATTTCCAATTATAGTTTTTTATAAACCTGTAGCCTTCCACTGAGCTTTAGCGTTGGGGTTAATGGTGTTTCTATTTCTTCTACTGCAATCACACCGGTGCGGACTCAAGATGGACATATTTAAAGAGGGGTTTATTCTGAAAGAATTTAAATAAAAAACGAGCTGGTCTTCAGTGGCTGCTGCTGGGTGTCAACGGACGAGTTGTCTGGATAAGAACAATGTACACATAGCAACAATCACAGTATGGCTATTGCCTTAAAATCACAGTATCCCCCAAAATAATTATATTCTAATGTATCAAAAGGTATTAAAACTCATTATTTGATCTACACATCTCATGACTAGTATATTTTTGATAGAAAACAAATAAAGTCAATGGTAAACTACTAAAATTATGAATTTCATATTTTAGTTAGTTTAGTATGACATTACAATCTGGCATATTTAAACAAAATCAACAACGCCTACCGTCCGTCATAGTCCTTAAACCCTTATAGCTAATATGTTGTCAACGGTTAGATTGTTACAATTAAACAATATATTATATAATATATTATTACAGCTCTGATCCTGGAGGAGCTACTTAGCCTTGGCAACGGTTGCGTCCACTAACCTAATAATGTTTATTCACTCAAACAATGTAAGGAAACACAATACAAACACACCACTAGAAACTCATTAACTATTAAGGGTACACTACTTAAGAAATATGAAGGTGCCTATTACAATTACCCACCTGAACGAATAATTAATAAAAACTAAAAAGTGAGGTCTGGTAAAATAGCCTCGGTGTCAAAGGTCAATTGAAAAGCAGCACAGATGATCTCGTGCTTTTTAGCCTCAAAATACAATAGAAATGCTTGAAATGAAATTGGGGGTGTCTGTAAACATGCAAAATATAAAGTGCATACAGATAAAATAATACATATAAGTAAGTGGGCAATCACACTACATCCTCTGTGCCACATTTACCACAAATTCACACAAAACATAACAAGTCAGTGAACGCAGCTTTTGGCCACTGAGTGGCAATATTGTGCAATTTTCATCGACCCACGAGCTCTGTTCCTCCACATTTAAAAAAAAAAGGATCTGTTGTTTACAAATTCTTCTCACTACTCCTGTGGTATGCAGTCGTGCAGAAACTGAAGTTGTTATGACATATCTGTCACTAAGATCTCTGCCTCAATCCTTTCAAGCGATTGAGCAGTCGCTTTCTTTTTTCGAGTACCTCGTTCATCTTTCATCACTGACCAGGCGTTAATCTTCGGCCCTGAAAAGTGAAGCCAATGAGGAAGTGCTCTAAACTTGCATCCTCTCCACTGGCCACGAGGGGGTGACTCCTCTGGTTGCAAAAAGAAGTCTGATTATATGGAAGTCTATGAGAAAATGACCCCATAGTTCTCACCGTTGGTAACAGGTACCCGATAAATGTAAATGTCACCAACGTTAAGCTAACGACGTTGGTTTTTTGAGTGACCAAGTTGAAGTGTATTGCGGTTGTGTAATGAGCTGCATTAAAGTCAACAAAACTATCGTGGTTATGTCATTGTAACTTCAAGTTGTTCATGTGATGTGTTGTAATGGTGAGTGTATGATATTACTTACATCTTAATACTTGGTCGGTGGCTAAAAGTAATCTGCTTTTCTTTGTTTTCCTTTTCACGTTTTTTTCTAGGCCATCGACCTGCTAGGGACTGCGGATGAAAATGAGCTTGTATGGCTAAATCTGGCACATTTACACGATTAACCTAATTAATGTGCATTGGCCACTATGTTAAGTTAATAAACGTGATGCCTTGTTTGTGTAAACTGTTAATATACACTTTATTCTGTTATGTATGGTCTGAATGCACAACAGTAAACACGTTTTATTTTTTCAAACCTGATTACCTCCAGGTGGCTATCACAGGCTGAAGCAGTGGTCGATGAACATGAGGAGAAAACAACTGGACTCCATGTAACGAGTCATGTCTGTGCAGTAACGTTACTCACTTTGAGGACGATCAAATCTTCATTTACATTTTACAATTTACAAGAAGGTGACATATACATTTTTATGGACTATTAATTATACAGTAGACTTTCCAATGTACCAATGCCTAGTGGTCTAGGTGGCTGAAATACAAAACTAAACACGGTCACTATGTAAGATCTCTTCACATTTTTATTAACTACGTTATTTTACGCTGTTAATGTACCTAACATCAAACATCTGCAGGACTTAAAAATATTTTTTTCCCAATTAAAGGCAGGGTTGGTAATCGTGGCAAGAGTACGCTTACTATAAATTCAACCCGGGGACTTTTTCCTGTCAGAGCATTTGATTCATTGATTGCTGTCAGGATCTAATGATAATTTCAACAAAAATATTTACTATTTTTGAAGATTACCAGCTCTGTCTTATGTCAATACCATGTTGTCAGAAATGACCATTTTGGGACACAGACCAGCTGTGGGACATCTGTGGCTCAATAGCTCAGTGGTTAGAGCACTGGTCTTGTAAACCAGAGGTCGTGAGTCAATCCTCACTGGGGCCTACTTCTCATTAAATCATCAAATTAATTCAACTTCTATTGGCTTTGAAGATGTAGTCAAAAAATAGACTTGAAATATACAGTTGTAGCATTTGTTTCCAGACAGAAATGTTCTTTGCTACAAAGTACCTTTGATGAAATAAATTACACTCAAACCATAAAACTTTCCTTTGTGAGTTGCTGCTAAATGACTGTAATGTTACTGTCTGCATGCCAATGCCATTAGAGGAAAGTGAAAATATGTGAACATATGTTCTACCGTTTTCTTTACTTATTTAATTGAAAATATTTCAGATACTTAAATTACACTAGCGAAGCCTCTTGGAGGTATTGTAACCTCTTCTGGCTCGTTCACGTGTTGATGTCACCTGAGGTCACGCGTGAGGCTGTGGGCCTCACGGCAGTCATGCGATTCACATGAATCAAAGTGTGAAGTGGTTTGAAACTGCCAGGGACAACAAATGTGAGAAAAGTGGTGTTGCTCATCTCTCAGGATGCTCTCAAACATCTCTTATACCGAGTGGTGGTGGTAGAAGTATTCAGATCCTTTACTTAAAGTAAAATGACCAGGACCACAATATCAATTTCCAAATGAAATGTTCTTAATATGAGAAGTAGATAGTAAATAAACCTGTCAAATTATCAAAAATAAAAGTAACAAAATAAAATATTTTGCACTGAATTGTTGTAGAGTATAAAGTTGTGTTAAATGGAAATACACAAGTGAAGCATAGATACTTCAAATTGTTCTTAAGTACAGTATTGAACAAATTTACTTAGTTACTTTTCATCAGCGCTTCTGAGTCTTGTCCGACAGAACCAACCCACCAATGTCGGGCCACATGCTTGTTGTCTGACTTAGTTCATATTTCCCCGTGTTACATTATTTTTTTTAAAGTATATTACTTCTCCAAAAGCAAAGTAAAAGTATATGAAAGCTTTCACAGTTCCCATTTTGTTGCCCTTTCCTGTTTAATGTTTTTCATTATTTAGTCTGGTTTTACAATTCACGTATTCCTTTTTGACAGAAACATTTATTTTCGACGGATCTTTCTAGAATTTCGTATCCACCAGAGGGACTGCTACTCTAAGTAGGTTGTGCATTTTATTGAAACATTTGACTTCTCTGCAAATTTCACACTTTGCAAAGTCATGCAGTGGGCTGGATGGGACCCTTTGGCAGGCTGGTTCTGGCCCTCGGGCCGTATGTCTGACACCCTGGTCCAGACATACTTTTGTAACTACAGCCTCCCGACCTCAAAACTCACTTTCATAACTTAAGCAACCTCGTTAACTTCTGTATACAGTAAACAATTATATTGTGTAACATGATTTTGAGATTGTAGGATTATGTTAATAAAGTACAACACATATTAATGCCCTCACTGATTATGAATCTTAGATAAGGGTTAAAACAAATTGACAAATTGACATTAATATACAAAGTTTGACGTGGAGGAGCTCACATGGATCCACAATTATGTAACAGACATACGTTCCTCCTTATTTGTCATCTTTGATGTTTTTATTACCAAACTGTGGATATAAGGAAATATCGAGCCGTTTCAAGAGTTTTCTAAAATCAACTTTATTTTTTATTGCTTTGGTTCTTTTCTAGGATATTTCTGTTGTAACAAGTCAATTTCAATTAGAAAAGGATTTAAATTATCAATGTACCTTCAGATTTTTAGGAAATCCTTAGTATTTAATAAATTACTTGATATGATGAGAAAATAAAATACAGTGTTGATAAAAAGGGATGAGAAAGACACTTTTAGACACAAAAATCTGCATTCCAGCATTGTATGCCTCCTTCAAATGAAACATTTGGAGGAAAGAAATCTCATAATTTATGTCCAAACTGAGGCCAGAACTTATGACGAGAGTCACAAGCAAACATCTACTCATTTTAAGGAGTCACAAGCCAACAGGGCTTGGGATCTAAACAGAAAATACATTATTCCTAACACACGAGGTTAATCAACTTTGTTTTAAAGTATTTAATAAAAAGTTTTTCTTCATCTGAAAAGGATTTTGATTTATTTTATGTAAAAATGTACAGTTTAGTTAGCATTATCCTGTTATTCTAATCCAATTTTGGACCAAGATCTGAAGAAAACAGAGCTTGTCTAATAAAGAAAAGAGAAACATGCATTCATACTTAGCTATACAACTTAACTAAGCCTTTTAAATATTTATTTAGCTGTGTTACTCAAGCTAGACTCCAAATCACTCAAAGACTTTAATACCAATTCTTGTTTATAGAAATAAAAGACAGATGTGGCCTTAATACATTTATGAATGTATTTATTTCAGTGAATAAAATATGTCTCTACATAAAACAATATACAATATTATAATGGCACTTTATATACACAATGAAAAATATACATATGCATATAACTATTAAACAAGGACAAGAAATAGTTAGACATTTACATACACAGCTGCCTTGGTACAACATTCAATTTGTACATGACAACTGGTATTTTGGTCAGTCATTATCATAAGTCATAAGTAATAGTTTTAAATAAGTTTGAGGTATTTGTGGCATGATTACATGTAAATAATGTCTACGTCTTTTTTCTATTTACAGAGCAGCAATACAGGGAGTCACTGGACCATCAGGGCCTCGGCAACAGAGGTATCATCTTTCTGTCACTACGGCCACAAGAGTTGAATATGGAGCCTGAGAGCTGAGGGAAAGAATACATAATGAATTAGTGGGAATGCCATAGTGTTGAGAAAGCTAGATTAAAGTAAAATCAGACTTAAAGTTAGAGTTTGACATTTTGGATGATACACGTATTCCCTTTCTGGTGGAGAGTGAGATAAGAACATTTATACCACTCATATCTGTACAGTAAATATAAAGCTACTGCCAGTTAGCTTAGCTTAGCTTAGCACAAAGACTGGAAACGGGGAAACAGCTAGCCTGGCTCTGTTCATATGGTAGCTCGCTAATCAACACATTATACATCGTCTGATACGTGGAGAAAAACTATTATTTGCCATTTTACAGGGGGTTATACTTGTATTTGGTTGCTTCTAGTAACTTACCGGACTGTAACTGTAACTGGTCAGAGCCAAGAAATAGCCCGACAACCCACCCCCCAAATTATTAAACAAATGAGTAATAATATTTTAATTACTGAGCTTCAGTGGTGCTGCATTTGACAAACCCAGGCTACTGCTTTCCCCATGTTTCCAGTGTCCGTGCTAAGCTAAGCTAACAGGCTTTAGCTTCATATTTAATGGACAGATGAGAGTTGTATCAATCTTCGCGTCTAACTCTTGGAAAGAAAGAGAATAAGCATATTTACAGTCCACATTTTTCTTTTTTAAGCAAAAATGGAGATCTAAGTAGAGAGCTCTCCTTACCTCATCTCTTAATGAAGGCAACGGGAAGTTCTCTGTTGGGGACCAAAAGTCCTGAATGGATCACGTCGAGCGGCTCATTATCTGTTGCCACGATCTCATAATCTCTCACCAACTGTAAGAAACACAAGTAGAGTTGGATTTGATAAGTCGATTTAAAGCTTCAAGAACAATCAGTCTGATTGTCTATGAACCGAACTGAACTTTGTGTGATCTTACCCAGCACATGGCCAGCTGTAGCTGCAGCTCTGCCAGCCGGCGGCCGATGCACATCCTCTTTCCGATGCCGAAGGGAACGTGGGCGAAGGGGTTGATGGTGTTGTTCTCCCGCAGCCAGCGCTCTGGTTTGAACTGCTTCCCATCGTCAAAGTACTCCTCGTTGGAGCCCAGTGCATGGCTGTTTATCATTAAAACGGTCTGTGAACGAAGGAAAATCTCAATTAAAGCATTGCTACATTATTAGTAGGATTTTCAGTTGCTGGCTAAAGAGAAATGAAATAGATAGTACAGTAGATTACAAGAGTAAAGACTCTGATTAAAGACCATGTTACTGTAAATCTGATCCGGCCATGCAGTTTCCAGAGTTGCACAAACTTAAACATTTGCTGCATTTAGACTTTGTACAGTATGTGAGTGTCTTATTTGTAACACGCTTCATCAGTCAAATGTAAATTAATACAAGAATGTAATCTGCTCACGTCAGGTGTATGTTAACGAGAACTAAGCCACTTACCCCTTTGGGAATGGCATAATCTCCCAACACAGTGTCTTTGTCCAGAGTCCTGCTGGTGAAAGGGACTGATGGCGATAACCTGTAAGAATTTGAAGAAAAAAAAAAAAAAAAAGCGCATGAGAATATGGCCTCAGTGAAGCTATGGTAGAGCATGACACACATATCTAAGCTGTTTAATGGGAGTTAAGCATACTCCTGAAGTTTTTCACAGTGTAAAATGATGTAAGATATAATCTCCCGTCAGGGGTCATATACATTCCCTGTGTGATGTGGTCATGCCATTAGCCTTAAATAACATGTTAGGCAACTTGGGACCACACGAGAAGAAGGGTAGAAAGTGGGCCGTGTAAGGGGTTATATAATGATTTGACCGTGGCCCTGGGGTTTAAGCTGGGAACACTGGTTGTTGCCAGCCATGCCTACGTATCCCATGTTATTGAGGCAGTCATGTGTGGGATTTCTGCCCCTTAATCTCCGTGGTAACCCACTGAGTGAAATCATGATGCAGCCAGTGAGTCTGACAGGAAACTAATCGGTGGACGTTACGACATGTTACGTGTTGTGACAACTTTTTTTTTTTTTTTTTTTTAAATCTTGACCATGAGCTGTATAGCCCAGGTATATATGGGATATTCACATCTATAGTCTTTTGACTCGGTGCTGCATGGCTTGTGTGTCATATCACCATTTTCATAACTTAATAGGCTGTGGCTGTTCTTTGTTGCTTCCTTGCATGGGTAAATGTACTGACCAGTGGACATTGTTTAAGTATTACTGTATTGATATTTTGCTGCTTCCTACTGCTCAGCACTGTCTTGAGAAGGCTCATTTTGTTGCCTTTGCTGTTTTTATGGTGTCTTCTGTCTGCATAATTTATATTTAACATCTCGCCAAAGGATTGCATTTGAAAATTAGCCAGCTGGCAAACACATAATATGCCATTTCCTTATAAATAGATAAATGAAAATAGTTGGACATATACTGCTTATGGAAGTCACTGCAGTGTATTGCCTGCTTATCATTTCTCATAATGGGATTGTAGTAGCCAGGAGCTTTTTTTAGCGGTCCTATTCTCTACGCCACGACCCCGTCGTACTGTACCTCATTGACTCCTTGAGGCAGGCTTTGAGGTAGGGCATGCTCTTGATGTGCTCTCCACATGGGTCCCGGTCGGGAGCAACCACCTCTTTAATCTCCGCCAGCAACTTCCTCTGGGCGACAGGGTTACGTGACAGGTTGAAAATAGCCCACAGCATACTGTTAGCGGTCTGAGAAACGTAAACACAGGGGGAGAGAGAGAGAGAGAGAGAGAGAGAGAGAGAGAGATGTCACTTATTGAGGCAGCTACTCTAAGTGCATTCCTCAGTGGGGTCCTGAAGGGAGCTGAGGATTGTTTGGGGTCCCTAAAGGGCTCCTCAGTTACATCCATATCAAATAAATTTTCTGCTTTAGAAGCACTGTAACTGCAGCACCTGTTTGTTTTCGAGGTTGAGCAGTTTTCTTTTTTTGTTTCCTCTTTCGAAGGAAAATAGGCGAAAGGTAAAACATTAAAAGGTTAATCCGCTTTAAATACTATATGGCCGCCATGTGATCTATTTTCCTTTAAGAGCATTAATTGTAAATAAACGCTGGAGACCAGCCAAACGCTGCCCCCACCCCCTACCAAGGGGAGGGGGGGGGGGGGATGCAACACATCAAACTATTCCTTTAAATGAAATATGTGTCTTTGAAGTACAAAAAGTTGCTCACGGTCTCAACTCCTCCGATCTGTAGCTCTGTGATGGCTGCGTACAGCTCCTTCTTAGAGAGACAGCTCTGGTGTAAGATGTCCCCGATTAAGTCATCCGGGTCTCTGACTTCGTTCTTCATCAGCTTCTTGTCGATGTAGACTTTGGCTGAGGAAACATGAAATAGTAAAGATGTGAAGATGTCTCACCGTGATTTGGTGTAATTCAGTGTCATGTTCCTTGCTATATTCTACATGTGACCAGGGCTCCTCTTTGTCGGTGCGGTTGTGTTTGGAAAGCCATGACAATATATGCCAAATACTATTATGTGTCCAATGTTGCAGTGTTTGTAATCCGGATCAAGTATTGTCAGCATTAAAGTCAGTTTCTTTGAGTTTTCCTTCCCCTGTATGATTCATGCATCCGAGTGTATGTGTGTTTGGGCATGTTTTTATCTATCATAGGGCATCCAAGAGGGCACTTTAGTGGCACTTCAGCATCATGGTCTTCCTCCACCTCCCTCCCCCCTCCCACCTCCTGCTACTACAAATATTAGGCAGATATCTCCCTCTTAGGTCACACGGTTTACTATGACTATGGCTGCCGTTTACTCAGAGCACCAAGTACACAAAAAACACTGTGTCACTCAGTTCAAACCCGCCCTCCCTCTGTTCCTGTCCTCTCTATCTCTCCTCTGCCTGGAACTGAGCTCAAGCTGTGCTGCAACTTTGTGAAATGAGAGTAATCGGTTTAGGAGTGTAATGTTCATTTGTGTGTGTTTGTACCTGTGCTGAAGATGCGGTCCCACGCCGCCGTGTGGTCCTGCCACGTTTTGGTGTTGAAGGTCTTGTGGAGCTCCACCGGTGTGACCATCATCATGCCAAACGTGCTCATCATCTACACAGACAAGACAAAGGGGACGGAGGGTTTCAAATCTAATAATCTCACACTGGAACTCTTTGATGCAATTAAGTTATCAAGATCTTCTGTTGTTTCTTGCACCCTTTGCCCTGTGAGATCATTTGTGAGTCTTATCGCCTCCTGACTGTGGATGATACTGGTTTGACCCAGTAAGTAAAATCCCAGTCGTGACCAGCTGACCTCACCAGCTGACCTCCGCTTGAGAGGAACCTGACAAACTACGATGTTTCTACCGGCTCATCGTATCACAGATGGTCCCAGCCGTCCTCTCCCACTGTTCACACTATACGAGTGGAGCAAACAACAGGCGTACTCACTGTTTTCACGGCGGTGATGAAGTTCATGGCTTCCTCGTCGACTTTCTCCTGCAGAAGACCAAACCTCTTGTCGTAGAGGACGAGGCAGATGGCTGAATGACAAAGAAAAGCAAAGATTGAGACTCAGAGCCTGAGATGATTGTATATACTGACTCAGTAAGACTTGAAAATAATTAGATATCAGAAATTATCTACTGGTCTATTTTTTTTTATAAAGATGAAGATCAAATAACATGGCATTTGTTTAAAACTGTTATTATGGATACAGCCAAATGCATTGGGCAACATAATGACTGATATGAAAGCAAACTGTATATTTTTGAACACTTGATGACATTTTCGTCCCTTTTTTTCTGCATTTTTTATACATTAGGGTGGAATAAACAATATCCAGATACTAATCAGTGGATTATTTGATAGCTAAAAGAAACCACTTGCGGCCCAAATTAAGAATTTATGAATAAAATCGTTGAACTTACTTTCAAACGACCATTTATTCAGCTCGAAGTACAAGTCCTCGATCTTCCCACTGACGTTTATTTGTCCAATTCTGGCAACGAAGTCCAACAACACCTGCATTTACGGACAACAGCTGTCAGGCATCGATCATATATACGAGTATAAACACCACGTCCCATATTTTAAGCGTCTTACCTCATTTATTTTACGATCGAGCTTCACCACCTCTGTCGGTTTCATGAGTTTCTGCTGAAAAGCGCTCCTCACTCTCTGCCAGTCTTTCCCCTCCCTGCAAATACACAACCGGCTTTTAATACAACCGTGACTCTATTTGCACGCTAAGCTGCGCCTTTCTATGCGAATAAACAAGTGTACTTACAGAATGAGGAGCCCGTAGGCCTCGTCCCTCAGGTCTCTGTATGCGGTCCAGGGTTTGATCTCCAGCCTCTGGGGGTAATTGCCCTCCTTCCTATAGAGCGCCTCCAGCAAGCAAGGTGCGCCGATGTGCACCGACTCAAAGGAGCCCAGCTTCATCCGGAAAATCTTGCCGAATTTCTTATGATAATCAACCTAAGATAAGTTTAAAGAGTCATTAATCAAAAGTCATTCAATTCTATTCGTTTCTATTCGTGAAAAGAAAAGAAAAAAAAACATTTTGTTGCGTCAACAATTTAACAAAAATATAGGCTGTATTTCCCGTGGTAAAAGTAGACAACGTCATTAATGTTACTGTACCAGCGCCTCGTGTTGTCTCGTCAGACCTCCTTTCCGGAGGAGTTGCACCAGACTGCCGACGAGCGGCCAGTTGGTGGGTCCGGGGATCGCGTCCAGGCTGCGCGCTCTGGAGGCAGCGTGCGGGCACCGCGCAGCCTCCACAGCATCCTTCTCCTCCAGGACGCACACCGAGGATGTCGGTTTGAAGTGCTGCAGCCCGACGGACTTCTTCTTCAGAAACTCGACAATCTGAGGAACCTTTTGGATTTGCGCCCTCATCCTCAAACTTGTAGATTTGAAGAAGAAAAAAAAAAAGCGGAATAATTCAATGTTCAATAGCAGCTCTTCTTGTTCTTTTTTTTTTTTTTTTATCTTGGGGAGTTTCTCGTTTCTTGGAAGTGTCACACCTTACCATGCATATATACCCTGAGAGTGTTTATTCCTGCCGTGCACTGAGCCAATCAGCGACCGGTTCTGCATGGTGTGGCTGTCGAGCCCACCATTCATTTATCCACGTTGGGAGGGTCGTATGACCCCAGATAGACCGAGGAAGTGCCCCCCGCCTCCTCAAGCCCCCCCCTTTATAAATAAACACATGGGCCACATTGGAGGTGACGCGGTTCGCTTGAACCGCGTTAAAAGCGACCGCGATTGGAAGAAACAAAACTTTGGCAGAGCAAATACTACTGCCACACTTCAGCAGCGTGGACAAATATTTGACAGATTGCAGCCTCTGTGTGTGTGTGTGTGTGTGTGTGTGTGTGTGTGTGTGTGTGTGTGTGTGTGTGTGTGTGTGTTTGTGTGTCTGTGTGTGTGTGTGTGTGTGTGTGTGTTTTGAGTGTGTGTTCTTTGTAGAGGGGTAAAGTGGTTAACTGGGCATTTTGCATGATTTATTAGTATTTATATTGAAAACTTTATAAAATAGAGTACACGTTCGTTCACAGGTTACTGCCTCATCTTAGCAGAAATATTATTAGTGTCAAACATGGTGATCCTCAGAATCACGTCATTCAGTAATTACAAGGTTTCCAGATATTTCCATGTGGCCTCTTAGAATAAAATCAAATTGCCAAGTGCGAAGCTATCTTATACATAAGTGCATGTATAGAAAGCAGGTATAGAATATAAAATCCTCATTTGATGAATTTTGTTAATCAGCTTTTTGATATTAGCTCTATGTGAGTTGATGGGTTTATCTGCAGAGAAACTACCTCCTGGATAGCTGACCCTCTCGCCCCCACACACTCACTCGCACACTCACTCACTCACTCACTCACTCACCACACACTCGCATACATTGCGTGACTTAAACAACATATGCAGGGGCCCCGTGTTGTAAAAGTGCTCATTCACAGACTCTGAGGTGGCATCTCAACAACCTTGAACCTTGACTGTACGAGAGCTTCTCCAGGTATAACACGCACACACACACACACACACACACACACACACACACACACACACACACACACACACACACACACACATCAATCACCCCAGTTTTGTTTGTTTAATACGTACAGTGACTTCCTTTGTTTTTTGTATGGTTAAAAAACAAAACAAGATATATAACGTATTGATTAATGAGCTTTAGAGCTGCTGATAAACACATTTTGTTACTTGTAGACAGAGTGAGGCTAGTAGTTTCCCCCTGTATCCAGTCTTTATGCTAAGCTAAGCTAACTGGCTGCTGGCGATTGCTTCATATACCGTACACACATGAGAATGGTGTCGATTTTCTCATCTTTCCAAAATGACAAACCATTCTTTTAGAGTTGCACCTTTATAAAGTTAGGAGACTTAATATAAGTTTGATCAAAATCGATGTCCAGACTATTAGTCCGTATACGAGTCAAACTTTGGGTTAGACTCTGGATCTTTCATCTCTCAACCTGTGAGACAGTGCATCAGTTGTTTTTTGCAATGCTCAAGCAGCCGCCGTAGTGATTGTGACGGTCAGGTGACGTTATGAAAGTCCAGATAAGGAACACGTTAGGGTGGATATATGGTTTGACAAAACCTCAGGCTTTTACACGGGAGACTGCTGTTTGTTTGTTGTTTCCAACTGACAGCCAGCATTGTTTATTATTCTAACCATAATGATGAAGGTCCCTTAACCTCAACCACCCAAGATCTTTCTCTAAACCCGACCAAACCTTAACCAAAGGGGTGATTTGTAACAGTTTTGGAAGGAGCAAACAAATGATGTCATCCCATCAATAGTGACGTCAGATCAGGAAACATTTCTATGTGTCACTCTACAGAGCTTACGGAGGAATGACGCAATTTGTCTTTTGACTTGAAGGACTTATTCCAACTACTGCAGCCCAAAAGTGATCTTTCATTGGAATCGTCCTACCCGGTCAATGTCCATATCTTTCACACTTCATGTGCCCATGTGACAGTTTGTTTGTGAAAAAAGCACAAAGCACCTGCTGAGCTGACCCCTGATGACATCACAAGGGTCATTTTCAGACATAAAAAATGCTCCACAAGAGCCACGGAAAAAAATGATGCATCTATGTTCAGAAGCTGAGCAGCACCTGCCATGACAAGAAAAGTGTTCTCCATAAGAAAGAAAAGTGTGAAGTGCCCCTTTAAATATCTGTGTAGCAGAGGTAAAAGGTAATTAGAGCTGAAACCATTAAACGACTGACTAAGAGAGTTAATCAATAACTCTTTTGGATGAAGGATTAGTTATTTCTGTAATAAGACCAAATGTTCTCATGCATGTTTGGTTATGGGACAGCCACGTCAAAAGAACATTGGCACATTTGTACTATTTTATAGATTAATAGATTATCAATTAATTCAGAAAATATTTTGCAAATAATGCAAATAATAGTTAGAATAGCCCTATATCATTGAAACATCCAATTACATAAAACATATGGCACATAAGTACATTACTCTCAAAGGTGAAATGTCAATGGAAATATTTGATAGTATACTAAAGCAAGCATACATTTAGAGCCAACAGCAGAATAATAACATTTTAATTAGTGAACATTGGGTTTTGGGTGGAAAGAAAATGTCGGTTCTCTTGGTTTTATAACTTGAACAGCAGCATGTTGTTGAGAAAGGCTTTATCTTTAACACAAAGTAACACTGGCAGTGTCACTGACAGCTGGCACTGCACAGGGTGCAAGTGAGAGAAAACATGTTTTCTCGTGATGTTCTCTTGTGGGCAAATAGTCCTACGCAATACCCTCCTCTCTGACCTCATGTAGAATAAGTGACTGAAGAGGTTTTTACCGTGATAAATGTGTAATTGGTAAATGTGTGTTTGTGCTATTTGTTCATCAACGATTATCTGTCACACTACTTTTTTTTGTAATTTCAATGTGAAATGTCTTTTGCTGAACAGCTGAAATATAAGGAAAATATCTGTTGTTTTCAGTGTGTATGCAACTACGGTGTTTAAGGAAATTCGTCGAAAATGTTTTTGGAAGAAATTGCAAAACAAATATATTGCGCGGAAAACACAATTCAATAGGCAGATTTTTCCATTTAATTTGGTGAGGGTACAGGAACATAACACACAAAAGAGACGGGTGTATCAACACCAAAATATGAAATAACAAAAACTAAAATGACCCATTGGCGTCAAAAAAGAAAGTAAAACTAAAAGATTGAAAGCAATATAAAAATATTATTGTGTATTTAGGATTTGTCTTTTTCAGATTCATATCTCTCAAAATGAAACCAAACCCTCCTGGATTGACTGAATGACTGAAACCCTCGTTCTTGAGCCACTGAAACACTTTCATCATCTCTGTCTTTCCGATATCACCTTGATCACAGTGGCATCTTAATTTTCTTACACTTAACCAGTTGGGGGCTTTTTAGTTGGAACATGAGCAGGCAGAGAGATAAGTCATGAACTGAGATATGGGACAGCTGACCTTCTCGGGCAAGTAGTGGAGTTATCAGCACACAGAGCAGGCAAACCTGATGACTCAAACTGTCCAAATTGACTGAAAGGTCAGTGAGTTCGCAGTTGGGTTTGAAGTGGAGGCTGCTCCGTACGCATGCGAAGGAGAAACACAGGCACGCATGCACACAAAGATTCACATTCATATATGTGAAGACCACCATGCTGCTGAAAAAAAAATAAAATAATGCAGAGGCCACATAGGAGATTAGTTGGGATCCATAGTAGAGATGGAATTGCTACGTACAGTCACATCGGGCTCACATAACGCCTGATCTAGAATGTGAGGTGCCCCCTTCCCCAAAGGCCCCCCTCCCTCCCCCCTACACTAAGACTGAAAATATTTACAACAGAGCATGAGTGGAGTTATGCTAGGAGCACTCCACCACCATATCCTCCACCCTCGAGCCGCGTGTTTTGCCCCACATCACTCCCCACTGCACGTGCAGCCGCGAGGCTCTCACAGAGTTGACAGACGGTAAATAGGGGCGACAGTGCAGCAAAAGATTTTCAGTCTCGCTGTTTAACAACTTCTAACTGTCATTCACAGTTTTTCAATGCGTCCCGATTCATTGCACATTCTGTGTGGCCTTGATTGAGCATTAAAATTCTTGACATCGAGCCAATGCAAATGTCATGAATCGTAAAGATTGTCACGCTGACAAACAAGGGTTTTATTTATTTGATCGGTCTCACAAAAGCCTATAGAATGTTGACTCCGGCCAGAAAGTAGGTCATTCCTATTGATAGAAATGATGTGGAAGGAGCTGGTAAGGAAGGAGATCTCCATGAACTTGCTGACCTCCTCCTGTGCACACTGAAGCTGCTGTTGCCTCAGTGTGTGAGGCAGGATTCCCTGGTTGGCGAAGGGCCTCCCTTCTTCCTCACTGACAGCAACAAGCTGAAGGAATGGAAAGTGTTTTAGTAGAAGTGAGGCCCTTCTTTGGAAAGGGGAAATATCAATAGGCAACAACAAAGTCATAAATGTGAGGGTCAAAATGATGTCACAGTAAAAAGGTTCCTCACAACAACAGTTGCTCCCCCAAAATGCACATTCTGAGCACTGTATCGTTTCTTTTGAAGAGATTAGTCAGTTGAGGCAGAGTTGACTGAGGAGAACTGCTGCTATAGTTCACTGAGAGTACAGTTAACAAAGGTCTGTGAACTAAGTGAACTACATGTCCTGGAAAACTCACGGTAGCACTCCATGGAAAATTAGGACAGCGTCTCTGACTCTAATAGTGAACAGAATGAATGTTGGCTATCAATTAGGATAATATTTATGAAATGACATCATTGAGAAGCTCCCTATGTCTGTCCTCTGGTCCGTTTGACTGACCTTCTGGCTTCTTGTGATTTAAAACATGCATTCAAACCTCCCATAGACATACTCCTGTATTAAGAAATATAATGTAGCCAACAGGAGAGAAGACCTTCACTGTAATTTGGAGGGACTGGCCCACAGACCAGACTGAAATATCACCTATTAGATGGATTGTCCATTTCATTTTGGACAGTAATTTACAGCCAGTCAGAGGAGGAGTCCTACTGGGTTTCATGATCGACTGACTTTTTCTCGAACACCACCACTAGGTGAACGTTTTAATTTATCCAGTGAAATATCTCAACATTTACTAGATGGATTGACACAAACTTTGGTAGACATCTATGGTGCCCAAGATGATGTATGCTAATGACTTTGGTGATCCTCTAAATTTTCCGCTAGCACTACACTGAGGTTGACATGTACTGCTTTGGTTTTGGATGGATTGCCATAAAATTTGGCTCAAAAATGCAAGTTCCCCTTAAGTAGAACTGTAACATCTTTGATAATCCGTTAGCATTTCATCTAGAGCCATCATCAGGTCAAAATTCATATTTTTCAATATTTATGGCCAAATACCTGCAAAACACATGATATTCCCTTCAGCTTCAGCTGTGTTTAAGGCTAATTATAACAAATGTTTGCATGTTAATGTGTTGAACTGAGATCATTATACCTGCTAAATATCTGCATATTAGCTTTGTCATTGTTAGCATGGTAAGCATGCTGGCGTTAGCATTTATCTCTAAGCACTGCTGTGCTTACATGACCGCAGATTTTGGTCTTGTCTGAAGATAGCTGATGTCAATTGTCACTTTATCTTCACTGGAATGTATTTGGCCAGTTGTGAAATCAGAAAAATACTCCAACAACCATGAAATGGATCTAGACATAAAGGAGCATCCCCATTGATATGTTTGTGTTAAAATGTTTTTTTGTCTGGTTTTAATGTCAAAGTTTGATATAGGTACAGTAGATGTATTACATTTTCAGAGAAAAAGTGGATAATTCACACTCTGAGACCTTGAGATGTCAAAGAATATCTGACCAAAGGTAGCAGGTATTGTGATCTCCTATGACACTGATGTACTGCATGTGCTGCCCTACCTTTTGATTACATAGAGCCAATAGGTTAACAGGTTCGATCGGCTGTAGGATTTAAAGGCCGGTTAGTGAAGGAGTGCAACAAGTGCAGTAATATTTAACGAGGTCAATGGTTACTATGAAGTTACTATGAGACAGTTTTTTGTGATGTTTATTATTGCCTCAACCAGGAGATAGTGAGATTGTGTGTGTGTGAGTGTGAGTGTGTGCATTTCTGTGTCTGTCCACGGCTAATCTTGCATACTGCTACACCAGACTACATAATATTTTGGACGCTCATTTATTGCTACATGCTCAAGGACCTCTTATGGTTGCAGTGACTTACACATTCTCAAAATATGTTTTATTGCCTGTTTTCTACTGCCATTGATTGGCTTCTGAGTCCTGACGCAATACTCTTCACTGGTCCATGGCAGGTGGAGACCGCAAGTGGTCACACTGGTGACTGCGTCGTCGCCGCTTCAATGCTGCAGCATTGAGAGACACAAGTTATTCCATGCCTTTTTTATTAGGCATCAACCTCACTTTATGGGTGTGTTGTCAAAACAACAAACCTGAAGCCTGAATGAAAGCTTCAAGTCACGGTCACGCCCGTGAGATGGAGCTGAGACGGGCGTCTGCACAAAGCCGGTGCAGACACATAGATTTCAATGACAGCATATCTGTTGTTCTAGACATGCAAGTGTCTGATACACTTGCAGTCAATTGTGGACAGGTCGGCAGCACCGGAAAAAGTCCTAGTGACCTGGGCCAGCTGATTGGCTCGGAGTGCCAGGCCAATGTAAAAAATGCTAAATGTAATGGATAAATCAAAGTGTATACGACACAAGGAACTACAGTCATTCTCATTGTAGACCAGCAGCATCACCACCCCCACTTGCTTTAACCTGATGGTATAATCTTTGCCTGTCCTCACTTATTGGTTGTGCATACATCTACAAAAGCAGTAGGAGAAGCATTTTTTTAAGTTAAAAATTAACAGTGAACTGAAACAATATAACGTATAACAGTATACGTGGTTTGTTGTGGCCTGGGCTGATGTTAGATTCCCTTTCCGGAATTATGTTCCCAGTCCGGCCCTGATTGTGTGTTTTGTAATTGTTCAATCAACATTACAGCAATGGTCGTTGCAGACACACCTGAGCACTGAGTTCCCATCTGTAGTTGAAGATGTTGTCTGTTGGTGTTGTCAACAATACGACCAAATCAGAAAAGTCGTATTTCTTTTAAAGACTGCACTAATGAATCTAAGTGATCAAAAATAGGTATCACACTATAGTTTCTCAGCTGTAGTTATGTCACCATCGCTTCCATGGCCCCAACTCAACTTTGTTGATTACATCGTTGCCATACTCTGCTACACTTTGGCCTCTCCACTGACCTGAGCCTAGAGGTAAATTTGTCAACGTTTTGACCCCCAGATAAAGTGTTCCCCCATGGCCTCATCAACTCATCGCCCTGCCTCTGTTATCTTATCATAATACACAGGAGCTCTTTGGTAGATGTCATCATGCACTGATGTCCTGTCAGCCTGCCTGCTGGTGGGCATTTAAAGGAGGGAGTGCAAGACAGAATGCTGATAGGTTCACACAACAACATTTCAGCTCATATTGCCTCATTTGAGCTTCACGGTGGTTTGTGACCAAAGAAAAAAAAACCATCCTTCGGCAAAACAACAAACTTCTAAAAGCTCCTCAAACTACTTGTTCTGTAGCTGAGTCATCATTGAAGGCAAAATAAAATGAATTTATATGTGATATAATCAAGCTGTAAGGAGTGATACAAATGAGAAAGAGCACTTAGAGAAATATGCAAAAGGGGCCTGACAACTTAGTTTACAGCCACATCCTCCAAGTGTCTGTAGCTTTGTTGACAGCAGGTCCTATATAACTTGGCAGAGTGGATCTTGATATCAATGCAGGACCTTCATAAGTATTATGCGCTCCTTGAATCAGAGCCAACGTCCTCCTACTTTGTAGCGATTGTTTGGATTTGGGATTTTAGTCAGTCAAGTTGATGTCAACCAAGCTCTTTTCTTAATCCTAATTACGTGGTTTTGTTGCCTTAGCCTAACTTCCTGTGAAGACAGAAGTTTATTTTGAAAGGATACTAAGCATGTAACTCGTGGAAACTGACAGCTTCCCTGCCACATCCAAAACTGACGCTAGAGGGGTACGAAGAGTATCAAAGTGTGTTCCCTAAACCCAACTTCAGCCATTTCACGGCAACACGGTTGCGTAAAATTACACACAAAAAGCCTAAAATGCATTATTAAGACAAGTACAGTACATGTACTTTCTTGAGTAATAGCGACTGCAGTTTGGGCCACACACATATTTCTGCAGATCCCACATAATAGCTGGTGCGAGCACTGGATATTCTTTGATTTTTTTCAAGTTATGATTTAGGTCAGGAAACATGATGCTGTATGAATGAAAACTGAGTAAAAATCAGCCATGATATATGGCTGAAAATACCTTGTGCTAATTCTTTCAAATTCAGCGTCATCTTTTGACAAATGATTATGGTCAGTTTGTAATGGGTATTAAGATTCATTACCCAGCACTTGCAGGCGATGCTAAGGGAACGTACAGTATGTTCCCCCATTAAATAGTGTTTCCCATAATGCTTATTTGGGTCTTTTGATCAGGCATCTCTGTACTAACTACTATCGTCACTCGCCAGTCTCTTCTTGGTGCAGGCCTATATTACAAAGCCTCGATGGCAATTAATTTCTCTGTACATAGTGTGCACACAAATAAGTCTGTTCCACTTGGCTGAACTGACGGGAACACTTCAGATATGTGATTCCACTCCAAGGTCTGAGCACCAAAAAGAGCAGGGATGGAGTAACCACTTCATGGTTCTTTATTTAGAATAAGTGTGAACAGATGAAACCGTGTCAAGCATAAGAACATAACACCTCCTGGGATGGATAACAGTGTTGTTTACTACAGAGTGACGAACAGTTCTTCACATCTGTTACAACAGTAACCAGAGCACTGGCTTCCAGAACAGAGCCCTAAACGCACACATCCAGGAAATGTTATGCGTTCATTCTTGCATGACATGTGGCATGTGTTACTTCTCATTCATAAAGAGAGAGTGAGCAAACAGTGGAGCCTCAAAGGAGGCTTTTCAGGAACGAGCAAAGAGATGTGAACACACCCTGCCACTCACAGGGTTGAAAACATTCCTGAGCATACTGTAACAATATCAGGTTTCATTGGAAGCAGAACTACATTGCTCAATGACATATTAAACTCAAGGAGAGAAACTCGGAAATGGGGATGAAAATCATCAAAACAAGCGTGTTGAGACACTGCAGTTGCTCAAACAAAACTCCCTCTTAGTGGCCAAGTGCGTGTGTGTTTTATTGTGTGCCAGAGGTGTTCACTTGTGGGCGAAGAGGAAGGCAGAACAAGTTATTACAACTACTTTTTCCACAGTAGAAATGTGTTGCACAAGCCATGTTTTGCTCACTCTTCATGCAGAAAGCAACAACATATCCATACTTGTTCATTGCATCTGCAGTAGATGATTTGCATTTCCATCTGATCAAACCACCCAGAGCGGTGGCTAGCAATTTCAAAAGCTGAGGCAGACTGTTACGAAATCCCTTGAGAAAAGTTATCCTTTGATTTGAGTTTGACAGGTCTTTGATTGATTCTTACCAATGATGTTGGTCACAATTGCTTGCGTCTGAAGTTCTTTATCTGTAAAATACCAGAAGCTATCAGCAGCAGAAATGTGTGTGTTGAATCTGTCTTTCCAGATGTGGCTTGGGCGCCAACAAGGCGAGAGCCAGTACTTGTAGTAATAGCCTACTTTATTTAGTCATGCTAGTGCCGTGGCTCTATGGGTGGCAACGCCGGTCTGTTGGTCGTAATATCGCAACAACTGCTGGATGGGTTGCCATAAAATTTGGTGCACACGTTTATGATGTCCAGAAAATGAATGCTACTGACTTCAGTGCCAACAGCATGTTTACATTTGTGGTTTTGAGAGAAATATCTCGACAACTGTTGGACAGCTTGGCATGAAATTTGCTTCCGACTTTAAAGTTCCCCTCAAGATGAAATATATTACATTTGATCATCCCTTGACTTTTTATCCAGCGCCATCATCAGGTCAAAATTCTAAACCAATAATTTGGTTTATAATTAATTCACTCTTAAAACTTGTCAACGCCAACGTGTCAACGCCAACTGTAACTCATTTCAACGTTAACGCAAAGAAATGAGTTACAGTGATATTGGAGGGTTATATTTATACTGAGTGTTTCTGTGCAGTAGCTATGACAAACAAAAGTGTTCTGTTCTGTGCAAACATTTAAGATTATAAACACCGTTGCAGTACTGACAATTACACGATAAAGTCAAACTATTCTTTGCTTTTCTTGGAGTTATCTAGCTTTCTCAAAGGAAAAGTTGGATGTTTTGGAAAATACGCTTGTTTGCTTTCTTACGGAGAATGGGAAGATTGATTCCACTCTCACGTCTGCACAGGGAGCTACACCCAGCAGCCGGTTAGCTTAGCTTAGCATAAAGACTGGAAACAGGTGGAAACACATAGCCTGGCTCTGTCCAAAGATAACAAAATCTGCTGTCCAGCACAGCTAAAGTTCACCAAGTAGCATCTTAAATATAATTTAAAAACAATCCTTTACATAAACTTACGCGTAAAAGCAACAGGTTGTGGTTTGTACAGAAGGTTATGGGCTTACACAAATAAGCGTCTTTCCCAAAATTCTAAACCCGAGTTAATAGTGCCCATTTAATAGTTTATGAGAACTAGATTAAAATGGTTAATCATTCAAATTTTCTATCAAAAAGACAATTTTTATTGTCCTGTTTATTATTTCTGGGCATGGTTATTTTATGACAATTTTTTTTCTCCATTATGTTTCTTGAAGAGTAACATTTTTTTAAAGGAACCACGCATGCTCGTTCTAACATGTGTGCAGGTGACCTCTGCGTGACTGTCGTATGTGACCATTACCATCCTTTCTCCCTTTGTTTTTTACAATGTCCCTGCTTTTCTTTTTTGTCGATCATCTTCATTTGTGTTTACGAAGTCTGATGTGGTTTCAACCAACTCATTACTCACGCTAGCAGTTACAACATCTGTCTGGATTTGGTGCCAGGGTGCAGGCTGTGCCCACACTGTGTGTGTTGATGTTTTAGGGAAATGAAGCCCCGATGTCATCCAGCCTGATCAAAAGACGTTTTTTAAATGCCGTTTAGTACGCTTGCCCAGGGCTAAGCCAGTTGTTTTGGAAAACACGGCAGTATATTAACCTGTTCTTTATGTGTGTGTGTGTGTGTGTGTGTGTGTGTGTGTGTGTGTGTGTGTGTGTGTGTGTGTGTGTGTGTGTGTGTGTGTGTGTGTGTGTGTGTGTGTACAAGGTAAGGAGGGCATGGAGACTCTGTTATGAGCTGTGCAACTGAGGTGAGATATTCGTTGGAAAGGAGCCAACTTGTTGAGTTCAGAAGGGTCCTTGTGTACCCTGCTCTGAACTCTTACAACCTCCGTGTGTGTGTGTGTGTGTGTGTGTGTGTAAGGGGTGAAAGGGGTGGTAAGTAAATGAGTGAATGAGCTAAAAAACATGCACCGGTCGACCTCGCCTGTGCCAACAAGGTGGAAAGTGATGCCTCCCTCCCAGCACTTATTTGCGTGGATGTGACAGTGATAACATGCAGTACCTCCCGCTTTGAAACACCTTTTACCCTCAATAAACCCGCCGGGAGAGAGCACATGTGTACAAGTTATTATGTTTCCTGTAAATGTTCATGCAGGCGTGACCAAAGGAGGGGGGAGGGGTTCTTTTAATCACAAGGTTGGCGGTTCAATCCTTAGCTCCTCCTGTCTGCATGTCAAAGTGTCTTGAGTGAGACACTGAACCCCGAGTGCTTCACTGCAGCCCGCTGCTCCTAATGCTGAAGATGGGTTAAATGCAGGGGTTTCATTTCCTATATATATATATATGTGTGTGTGTCTGTTACACAGTGAGACAGCTCATGTAATATAATCAAGAGCATGTATTTTCTTCTATTATTGCAAAATAAAAAAAAACTCTCCCCATAGTCAAGACAAGATTTCCAAATAATTGAGTCAACATTGTCACAGTAACATAATGAACAAACTAGTTCAGCACACACATACACAACAACCATTTTAGACATCTTAAACTAAAATTAAATATATAAACGTAGTATATAAATACATGCAACACGTTTGTTGTTGTGTTATGCTTGTATGATATGATGCAGTACTATACTACTAATCTAGTCAGTACGATACAAAGTATCTGAACGAACTACAACATTACAATGCTCGTACACGTATTATAAAGCCATTCTTTATAATGAGTACTTTTACTTTTGATACTTCTAGTACATTTTGCTGTATTTCTGTACTTTTATTGAAGTAACATTTATGGATTAAGGACATTTACATGGGCGTTAAATACCATTGCATTTCTACTTTTATCTACGCAAATGATCGGAGTACTTCTTGCACCACTGATCTTTTTATTACACCTTTTATATGTCATATCAAAATAATTAGGGTTTAAATGTCACAATGATAACACATCTTATACACAGGTTATACCATGTGTTCTGCACAAACCTTTCAGTTTCTCATTCAGTATCTATAAAACTTCATAGAAGACCAGTTTTTGTTTCCAAAGATTTCCTTAGCACATAGATAGTGATATCTGGTCACAATGACAGCATAGAGTAGTCATTTTAGGATGTGTCCATGTGAGTAATCAGTACAATAATAATAAATGAAGATAAATGGAAAGCAAAATTAAAAAGATGAGAATCAAGTGAAATGTTTCTGGTCTTAAGAAGTTTACGGATAGGCTGCTCCATAGTTTTGGTCCATAGTAGGAAAAAAAAAACAGGAAGCAAATGCAACGAGTCGAAACGTGTAATGGCTGCTCTCTTATGCTTGTTTTTGTGAAATGTTGATGGGTTCAAAACCAGAGCTGATTGGGAGCTGGTCAGCAACTTTACTGATGAGTGGGGGAAAGAGGTGACAGATAATAGACCCAAACAAGCTCTTCTTCCACCCGATTAACAGTTCAAGGTCTTACACGGGGTTCGCTATCTGAAATATACCCACATGTAGAGGACCGCCGTGAGAGATATTGTGTTTCTTTATGCAAGTTATTGTTTCACTCTCGCAGTTTTTGGCAAGACCTTTTTAGACTAAAATTGAGAACTGTCCTCTTAATGGAACATCCCAAAGACTCATTCACTCCCAAACGTTTAGACCTTTTAGCCTTTACGTTTTTATTTGCTGTCTAAAATAGGAAAATATCAGAAAAAGGAATGAATAGAACAATATAAGCGACAGAGTATTGTCCGGTTGTTTGCGTGTGTGCAGTCCACAGAGTGACTGACCTCTCCACAGATGTTATTACACATTGATGAGACCGCCCATCTGATCAATAACCCCTCACTGCGTAATCACACCAACATATGTGCGCATGTTTACCGTCTCCCTGTCTCCCTCCACGTCTCTTTCCACACTCTGTTTTTGCTACTGTATTTAATTTAACCGCATCGATTTCTCCCTGAACCACCTCCTCAAGGTCTCCTGCTGGAGGACTCTGATCTGTCGCTGGAAACTCGTTGTGCTCTTTTTTCTTTTTTTTTTTTTTTTTTTACAACAGAGGACAGAAAGTTGAAAAACAAGCTGGAGTTTCTCGTCTATGCGTCCTGAGTGTTTCCATAATCAGAAGAGTATTTAGAGCGCTTTAGCTGCTGGTAAACGTTTCTTGTAAAAGTTGTGAGGCAGTTACTCTCAATAATGCATCAGTGACAGTTTATTGGGTGATAAATATTATTTCACCGAGCGGAAGTAATTTTCTCCGAAAGAGCACTATAAAACTTTAATTGCCTCTGTTCAGCATTAAGTTAAGCCTCTGTGGGATTTAACCACTTTTTGTGTTTGGTTGCGTAGCCGACAGTACAAGCAAAGTGTTTTAAAGAGTTAAAACTTGACGTTTCTTTGTAGACGTGGAAATGAAAACCAGGAGTTCAGGAATAAAGGAGAAGGGTTTTCATTGACAAAACAATCTCAACGCAAGGTCTTTTGACTGTATCACATGGTCTTCATCAGCAGCTTGAGTTCACTCAGTTGACATGAAACTGTTGATGATTAAACTTCCATCTCATGTCATCCATGTTGACCTAAAGGTTGACGTAAACATTTTCATAACGTCTAAAGTGCCACCTGAACTAAACAAACTGTAACTGCTGATGAAGACTGTACGAAGCGGTCAAAAGCTCCGGAACAAGGCAAGGCGAGTTTAATTATGGAGCACAATTCAACAACAAGCCAGACGGATTTACATAAACAGACATAAACACATTGAGACATAAGAAAGTGGACCTTGAGTTGAAATTGTTGACAACTGACAAGCTCAAAAGTTTGTTGTTTTGTCAACAAGAGATTTCTGAGACTGCAGAGTTAAATATCATGAAATACAGTTTACGTTTAAGTATCTGATCAATTTACAAATTTTGATACATGTCATTCGTGATAATGAAGATATTTTGTATGGTCAGTCATTCCCTTGGTTCTCTCTGGGAAATTGGGATTAAACCATTATTAATTAACAATGGAGTACTGAACAACATTTTGCACGCTTTATTGGTTAACAATTGATTAATTTAAAATATACTTTTATTTCAAATATATAAAAAATGAATATGTTTTTGCCTCACAGGCTTGAACACATTTTAAATAAAATATAAATGTCTTGGCAAATATGTTAAAAATCCCAACTTGAGCTCAAATACATCCTGTTCACTTGGATTATCCTTTATTATCTCAACAATTTATTTTTAAATAAATCAGTCAAATGTGTTTTAACGTCGTCATTATTGGTTATTGTATGTATTTTAACTAACTGATGCTTTATCAAGCTTTTGGCTCAGAGGGTCACAGGGTCAGAAATTCTTTTTTTTCGTGCCTTCCATTTACGGTAAAAAAAACAAAACCACAAACGATAAACTAGGAGATGGGAGGTTTGTGCGCGTCGCCAGCAGCATGTTTATTCCTTTGACCCGAGCTGTGTTCTCTATTAACGGCTTGCAAAGGAAGTCAGGGCCCCGCGGTCTCCTGCCTCCTGGGGCGCACAGAGGAGATGTCCGTCTGTTTATCATTAAAGGGTCAATCTGTCAACATGACCTGATCAAATAACTATTACACATTTTGGCAGCTGTGTGCGTGTGTGTACTTGAGCAGTTTTCCTCTGGTTTTGTGCAATTGGAGGATTTTTGCCAGGGCAACAAGCAGCTTGTTGTGAACCCGCTGTTCCATTTGTTGGACACGTGTGTGTGTGTGTGTGTGTGTTGTGTACGATTGTGTAAGAGAAACAGTTGCATTACATTAATCAAATAGCAGATTTACACCTACGAGGCTCTTTTTATTACATTGTTGATCCTCTCAATATCATTTCTTTTCTCATTTCATCTGAATGAGGCCAGCTGGAAGCTAAAAGTATTTTATTGCGTGTTTTTGTTTTTCGTTCAGATGATGAAGCAACTGTGCTGCTTACTGGAAGATGAGACAATGTAAACCAAGGGGGAGCTCTTAATCTGAATAAATGTATCTAAAAAAGTCAACAGACAAGATTTTACATACAAAACAAATTATAAAACACATTTTTAAACATTAAACCAGTGGTAACTCTCTCAAAAAAGTAACGTCTTGTCATGTTTCAGATATCTATGGTGCCTGAATGTGGACAAATGGTCTATGACCGGGGATGTGATCTAAATGGGTTACAAAGGCATTTTTTTATTACATTTTCACTTTAAGTTACATAGGTAAAGTTTATCTTTTGATACTTTAAGTACATTTTGCTGATAATACCTTCTGTACTTTTACTTAAGTCGGATTTTAAATGAAGGACTTGTATTTATAGATTGTTGTATTGATAGTTTACTTTAGTAAAGGATTTGAGTACTTCTTCCACCACTGCAAGATACATAGAGGACACCCTGTCACAATGGATGTTAGGGTCATTAGACCAATGTCGACACGTAAAAAGTTGTAGTCTGCGCGTCAGGGTGACCCGGTGGTTCAGATGCCATTCAATTGCAAGGTCACTGGTTCAAATCCCGCCAACCTTAGATCAATGTCATGCCCCTCCTCTTTATTACACTGTCTTGTTTGGAAAATATATTTTCTTTCAGCATTTCCATCTTTATCTTTCTTTATCTGTCGTCATCTTTATTGGCCATCTTGCTGAAATAACTATATAATATCTATAATGACTATAATGTCTATAAAAAGGCCCAAAGGAGCATTTCAAAGATTTTCAAAAGTTTTACATTTACATAACCCTTCACGAATATCTCCGAGACAAAGAGAGGACTGTTACAGCAATGCCCAAACCCAATATTTTCTTTTTTTTAATTTGTTGAGGTTGTTGTTTAGTTTGGTGTAATTTACAGAACAGCTCTTTTGTGATTCAGTGGAGTGTCAGTAAATATAGCATCAGATTGGTCCCTCTGTTTTCACCCTGTTGTGTTCAATCAAGTTGTGCTGTGTTGAGGGGTTTGAAGATGCACAGCACACAGAGTATAAGTACTCTGTTACATGTAAAAGTCCTGCATTCAACATTTTATAATATCAGAGCATACGTATACCAACAGTTAAACTACTCATTATGAATTATACCTTATATTATTAAATTAGATTTATTGATAGACGAATCAAAGTATCATTTGAATGTTGCAGCTGATAAAGAGGGCTTATTTTAATTACTTTATATACTGCTGTGGCCGACGATAGTATATTGAAAATGGAGCATTTTTTTTATTTAGAAAGTGGCCTATCTCCCTCATCTGAGGGATTTTTATACAAAACTTGAAGTGATATTCCACATCACTTTTTACAGTGTGTATTTGTATCCTTTTGATGTTGTCCTCTCTTTCTCTATTCTCAAAGAATGAAGGCAATTAAATATGAACCTGAACAGCCATATCAAGACAATTACAAAATCAGCCTACTATCACCCAAAGAATATATCAAGGATTAGAGGACTTATGGCTCAACAGGATTTGGAAAAACTTGTCCACACACTTATCTTCAGTAGACTGGACTACTGTAACGGTGTGTTTACAGGTCTCTGTAAAAAGTCAATCAGAAAGCTGCTGCTCGAGTCCTCACTAAGACCAAGAATGTGGATCACATCACTCCAGTTCTGAGGTCTTTGCACTGGCTTCCTGTCCAACAAAGAATTGACTTTAAAATCCTGCTGTTGGTTTATAAAGCACAGAATGGTTTAGGGCCTAAATACATTTCTGATATGCTGCTACCTTATGAATCATCCCGAACCCCTTAGGTCGTCTGGGACTGGTCTACTTTCTGTTCCAAGAGTCAGAACTAAACATGGAGAAGCAGCGTTCAGTTTTTCTGCTCCACATATCTGGAACAAAGTCCCTGAAAGCAGCAGGTCTGCGGAGACCCTAAACTCCTTTAAATCCAGAATGAAGACTCTTCTGTTTGCTCTTGCCTTTAATTGAACCAGATTCAAGGATATTAATCAATTTCTGCATTTCACTACTGTATTTTATTTCTTAAATTGCACAGCAACTTTTATTCTATTTTCAGCTTTTTAACGTTTTACTGAATCTTCTTAATTGTTTTTAAATCTTCTTTTCTTTTGCATTATGTTTTGATGCTTTCAATGGTTTTATGTGAAGCACTTTGAATTGCCTTGTTGTTGAAATGTGCTATACCAATAAACTTGCCTTGACTTGCCTTGTATTCCTCCTTAACTCATTGGATATTTGTATTAAATGATATCTCAAATAGAATATTTGATATTTTCAATATAATAAAAGCGTTCCTTCGTGCTTTAATGTATGGATGCATAAGTAACATTGGATGCAATTTGTGATTCAACGTTCTAAATATTTAACCAGAGTGTGCATTAAACTTCATCATTAGTGTGACGCAGCCCTGATGTAAAACCTTTGGAGGACCGCTATTGGTTGATTCAGTGTCTGAGAGAGAAGAAATGATTGTCATCGCTTCTATCTTCAAAGCTCCTGAGTCCTATTTGTACAGTTATAAGTTTATAACTGTTGACAGATAAAGCACACAAACACACTGCCAAGTGTTATAACTCAGGCAAGAGAGACTTTACCTCTGCATTCTCAATCACACTCTTTGCTTTGGAGAGCTGCCAAGTTTCAGTCACCTAAAATGTGTGTAGCAGTGAACTCAAAACAAGTGTCATGTGTTTGTGGGTTCACAGATGTGAAAAAGGGGGATGAAGAACAGAATGATCAACTGGAAATGCAAAGAAAAAAGGGCACTTAATAGGAATTAACTCTATTTACATGTTGCTTTATTTATTATTTCCATAAAGCACATACAATACTTACAAATTTAATTACAGACATGTATAAAGACGTTCATAGAGTGACCCTACAGACATTTTGTAAAGGAAAATTTGATTGGCCAATACCTTCTTAATTTCTACACATTTTGGCTGCATTTAAAGGAATATTTCATGAAATATGCTTATGCCAATTGTACGCATTTCAGACAATATCTACAGAAAATTAACATTATAGACAGATTTCATGGCTGTTGTATTGAATTAGATTGTAGAGGTGTACCTAATAAAGTGGCGACTTGGTGTATGTATACCACTCTCACATCTGTATGGGAAACAGGAAGCCTCAGCTAGCAGCTGGCTAGCTTAGCACAAAGACTGGAAGCAGGGGCAAACAGCTAGCCTTTCATTTTTACACGTTGGTCTATATTCGTATTAAACACATACTTAATATAGTTTAATAGCTATATTTAGAAGTGCTAGCAGGTGGATTTTATTACTGTAAGACTTTGACGATCAAAATCTCAGCTAACTGAATCATCAGAACATAGTTTGTACATAAGAAGTGGACGTAGTTGTTTTGACGTTAGCCAATGGTTTGTGGACCCTTGTTGTTGAAGCCTTGAGTTTGGCATTTTGGCCACCGCCATCTTGGTTTTTCGTCGTCGACATCTTGTTGCTTTGCAACCAGTGAACTGAAGTGACCATATTTGAACTGCGGAGCACTGACGTAGAAGTGACGTAGAGACGGCGAATATGGCTCTGGTAGCGACCTGTCAATCACAAGGTTGCCCCGCCTTAAAACACTCCCTGCTTTAGCGTCTATTTTACTCTAAATGAGATCATAATTGACCAAATGAACATTATGCTGTATTGAAAGAGACTTGAAACATTGATATTGAGACCATAAACAATGTTTACTGAGGTAATCAATCAAGTGAGAAGTTCGTGTCATTTTCTCACAGATTTCTATATAGAACCTCTTTTTGCAACCAAAGGAGTCGCCCCCTGAGAATGTAAGTTTAACTAATTCTACTTCTCAACGTTTATGAACCAAAAATATGTGTGTTTCTGATCCAAACCTACATTCCATATCAATATTTCTACATGTGTAAGTCAACATTATGAAGTGTTTAGCTGCTTGTGGGGCTTTGCCGTTTTGAAACGGGATTCTCAATTACATTTCAGTTTAGGCAACAAAAGTACTTGGTTAGGTTTAGTAAAACATCATAGTTTGGGTTAAAAAAAGAACAGTACTTCTGATTTCACACAGTACACAAACAGCGGTCTCCTGGGTGAAAGTGTTTGGTCCATGAACCTCCCCCCCCTACGAAGACTTTGATTAAACGGTTTTGTGAAATGTCAAAAACAAAAGTAATCTGAAAGGAAAAACATTCCCTCAAAACGATTATTGACAATGCAGTTTCGTTGTATGGACGATGACATCACCTTTTATTGAGCCACTTCAAACCCATAAACGGAGCTCAGAGAATCAAAGAAATAAAAGTCATATGAAAATATCTCAACTTTAGCAGAAAATAGTGTGTTCATGAACACTGATAAAGAAAGTAAGTTTACATGGCCTTTAAAGTAAAAGCATCATTATTTTGAACTACAAATTAAACTTTGATTGAAAGTCTGACTGGATCATTACAAAAGGTTGATAATAATAAAAGTTATTACAATAGTTATGTTGTTTAATGTAGCCAGAAGTCATCAGTTTTGCTAAGCGACTTGTTGACTGGTTGAAACCATCAGCACAAAAACACATGGGATAGGCATGTGTGTGTGTGTGTGTGTGTGTGTGTGTGTGTGTGTGTGTGTGTGTGTGTGTGTGTGTGTGTGTGTGTGTGAGTGTGTGTGAGTGTGTGTGTTTCTCAGTTAAAACCAATGGGGTGCTTTTGATGGACTTGTTTTCTCCAAAAAGATCTATTGTTCAGGAAATGTTCTGCAGTAGTTACAAAACACAACATCTTGGTGAAAAGTATTCAGATGTTTTACTAAAGTAAAAGTAGCAATACTACAGTATAAAAATACTTCATTACAAGTAACAATGATAAGCCCTGCATTTAAAACGTCACTTAAGTAAAAGCACAGAAGTATTATCACAATTTCTTTTAATAGTTTTAAAAGTCTAAGCACTCACTGGGCCCTGTCAGAGTCTTATTATTACATTATTGGATGATTGTAATATCATATGATTATCATTATTGTTGACAAACTAGGTGACTAGATGGGGCTAAATTTAACTGCTTTATTCTATTTATTTATTCTAATTATTAATATTATTGTTTGTCCTTTATCACGTCTTTTCTGTGGGATGAAACACATCTAAAAGTATCCAGTACACTATCAGCCTGCATATCAGTGCCCTGTCAATATTCATTCATGTCATGTCTAGTCCAAGACTTAAAACAAAGTAGTAACGAGCAGCTTAAGCTTCAATCTGTTGGATTTTAAACCGTTGGCACCTCCCAGAGGTAGAATAAAAACACACACACACTGTGGCAGACATAGTGAGTGCAATAGTATCCTGGTTATGTTTGTTCATGTAAACAGAATGATTTGAATGATGCAATAAAATCATATGAAGATTCTACAAATTGTGCCGTTTTATACACTGAGACTACTAGAGATTAAACATGATGAATCGTCACCTCAATCTCAATAAAAAACAAACAAACTGAGTTTAAAAACAGTCCCATCAGAGCTGTTTTTTGAGTATTGCATCCAAATATTTACTTAAGTAGGAGTCCAAAAATACTCATGTGAGGCCCAAGTACCTCAAACATGTACTAGAGATCAGTCCTCAATGTACTTAAGTTACTTTGCTAGAACATTTGGACTGGAACGTCATTCTCACATCATTGAGTACTTTGATTCTCACTACAGTAACATTAACACACATTACTGATATTGTAAACGGCTTATAATCATATACAGTAAATTATGCAAATACAAGGTAATACAAGGTAAAAATACAACTAGTGAGTTGCATCTCAGATGGGGTGCTTCAGTGTTGCTCAGATAAATGGCGCCCTCTACTGTTTATCATTCACAATCAACAACCGTCACCCTCCTGACTGATGTGGATGTGGATATTTTCTTCTTTTTTTTTTTTTTTTTTAACAACATGATGTTGATTACATATTTTTGGTCATACCTATAGTGTCAAAATGGCAAACTTGTGGGAGATTCCTGAAGAACATTGAACCGTGCAAAGCTGTATGAGAACAAACAATCTTGTTCCCCTTTTGGTATCTACAAAAGAGGAACATATTATGTCCATTTCCTCCATTATGATTGTGTTAATATTAATATTTTTTTTCTTTAAGCACTTTTTTTCTTTATACTGTTCTTTTTCTGAAAGCTTTTAGGATCATTTAAGTGGGGGAAAAAAACAACTTTAAAAGTATTTATGTTGTCTATCACATGAAACAGGTCTGAAGTATTTGAAAAGTTTTAGAATACAAATAGTTTCAAGAGCATCTAATAGTACAAATGGTAGAAAACATTTGCATAATTGGTGTTACTATAAAAAGGGGGTCCTTGAAACATTTCCCCCACTGTGAGGGGTCCCTGGCCCCAAAAGGTTTGAGAACTCCTGTCTACTTAAAATATCATGATGATATGTGAAAATATTCAAATAGGTCAAGTTCAAAACTGGCAGTAATTGTCAAATACCTATTTTGGTTTCTGTTCATGGCCTAAGGGCCCATTTTAATTAAGACACAAAGGTAAATATAAGATGTAAATCTTAGTCTAACATTAGAATGTAACTAACAGAAGAAGCAGAAATGGTAAAACATTTGTTTCTGTTCCACGAGTGTAAGACAAAGATCATTCCACTAAATGTAGCCTCCCTGACATCTATTATTTAAACAATGTGCAAGGTAAATAAAGTGGAATTATTAGCACTACGCTCAAGCCATATTCTAGTTTATTCCTTTGGATTGGCCGCCCCACGAGGTAACTATTGAGTGTCCATTTTATAAGGAGTAGTGAATAAGTGTGAAAGACTGTGTTTGACCAGCCGTGACCCTCCTGCTAGTTTTGTTGCACCTGTTTGCGTGGAATAAGTTACATCTTTATCATGTCTTATAGGTTTTGTTGTTGGTGATGTAATACCAGCAGAGCTCCAGACAATTTTTTAACCTGAGCTCTAAAATGTTGCAGTCAACGCATACGAGTGTTGGAAAGAGGATGATGAGTTAAAGCAAAAGACAACAGCGGTGTGAAACCATTTGTGGTGCTTTTATTTCTTTCATGATTTTGTGTATAAAACACTTCCATCTGTGGATTAAAATCACAGCAGTTGAAAAAAAAAGAAGTAATCAACAGTCGGAGAATCTTGGTCCAAACTTATAAGATCAACAGTGTCATGTTTAAAACATTCAGATAAGTTACTAGTCTGAGAAACCTGAGAATTTGTGCTGTTGTTGTTGTTGTTCAGAGCTAAAAACAGTGAGTGTTTGTGGGACAAATCTTACAGATTATTTTGTCCGTCAAGTATTATTCATGCAAAAGCTTAAACCACTGATAGAGGAGTATAACAGGAACATCAAAGTAGCTGATCTGTCTTTTTCAGAAATGGTGAATGGACATGTACTTGTCTAGCGCTTTAACGCTACATGTCCTTCACCCATTCACACACTGACGACAGGGGCTACAGGTGTTTTTCCATCATCAAAATCGACACCATGGACAGCGTCACGACCCAATCGTAAGCGGATGTTTTGGTGTGTGAGACGACGTGGCTGAACCCCAGCTTCTCGTACAGGGACACAGCAGCGGTCTGAGTGGAGCTGGTCTCCAGCACCACCTTGGAGAAGCCTCGCTCCTTACAGAAGTCAACCACAGTCTGAGTCATCCGGAGGCCCAGGCCCATCCGACGGCACGACGGTGAGATGATCATTCGGAACAGTTCTCCGTGCCTTTCTTTCCCGCTTTGTTTGGCCACCACAGCCACCGTACCCAAGATCCGGATCCTCCCATCAACCTCGGCCTCCGCCACCCAGAAACAATCGTCCGGTCTGCTCATGTAGTTCCCGGGGATGTCCTGCATGTCCGTCCGGAGTTTCTCCCTGACAAAGCTGGCGAATAGCTCGTGACAGCAGTAGTACACGAGGCCCACCCAGGCTCCTGGTAGCACCACGGCCCCCAACACGGAGCCCAGCAGGTGGCCGGCGACACACAGAGCCAGGGTGGCGGCGAGGTAGAGAGGGCTGGTCATGGCGTTGCGAAAACACGGGCGTATGTGCTCCCGGATGCCGATGCTGAAGAGGCTGAGCACTTGGTCCTTGTCCGAGGGACGGTACCGGCGGATCGCCAGCTTCATGACCAGAAGGAACTCTGGAAAAAATAAATGAAAGGGTTCACATATGAGACCTCACGTTATTTTATCTGTGTGTTCATTAATTTTGGAATGTTGCTGGACACATTTGCATCTGTGTCACTGAAGCCTGTGTTGATAGTTTTCATTTGTCTAAGGAAGACCAGAGTGTGAGCAAGATGCAGTTGCTGAAATGTGTAAATAATATATTTTTGAAATTAGATGAGCTCACAGACTTGAAAAAAATAGCAAGATCTGCATATGGAAACATCTTGAGATAGATGCATTAATGTAGGAGATGCTTTAAAAAGAATACTGTTAAAATTGATGGATGATCAAAGATATTGGCCAAGCATTCAGATTAAAATTAGTATCAGTACTAATATTATTTGACTCAATTATTTGAATGACAGACAATGTTGATAATTTATAAGGCCTACCTATTTAAGTCATATATCAAGTAAAAACACCAAACTTCACTAGTTCCAACTTCTCAAATGTGATGATTTGCTGTTTTTCTCTTTGTCGTATCATTTTAAATTGAGTATTTGGGGGTTTGGGACAGAACTAACTGTATGAAGATATCACCTTGGGCACAGGAAAAATGGATTGGGTATTTATTTTTAGACAAAATAAATAATCCTTTTGGCATTAACAGATAAACAAAATAATCATTACAATCTAACTATTTATCACAGCTGTTTTGCTTCCAGGCAATGTCTGCAAAAAGCCAAATCCCAGTCAGCAATCACTGTTTTTTCTATCATATCTATCTTCTATCTCCGTGATGCACCTGTGCTGTATTATTATTATTATTATTACAGCCTAACGACGCGCAGTAGACCCGCTGTCGGTGTTATTATTCAGAGAGTAACTGTGCAGACAACTACAGTGTTTCTATTTCTTCCTCTACAGAGTTATAAACAACCCCCTGCGCTAGCCTGAGCGCTTAGCCGACTGTTCACACGGCCACAGCTTTAATGTCGCCGCATGACGACCAGATAACGTTACTGGCGTCATGTTCCTCGCAGGGAAGGGGACTGGATCGGAACACCCCGTAGAACCGTTAGTCGGAAACCCCGTAGAACCGTTGGCTTACGTTTCTACCGTTGAGCTAACGTCACATTAAAACTCAACGTCCGCTAACTGAACTTTTGGTACAGGCCTGAAATTAACGAGCTTGTGTGTAACGTTGCGCTAATTCAATGTCCGAAAAACACGCTTATTAAATGCCACTTCGCGGTACCACCTGTCCGCCGGTTCCGTTACAACGTCGCACTTTAATGGAAAATTGACGCTCTCTTAACTTACGAAGCCCAGCCAACTTGTGAAACTGGTCCTTTGTCGGGGAGCACCGCAGTCCAACTAGCGGCTCAAATGAACTCTGTACTTGCGGGGAAACTGATGGTCTGATTTGAAAGTTAACTCAACTTGTGAGACATTTACATATTGTATGTCGGATCAAAGTACAGCGAGGACGTTGTATAAGGTGCAAACTAAGATAATGCCACTCCCCGAGTCTCTGCAGAATTCCGGGGTATATGTCTTTTTATATGCATTTATGACATTTGGACTTGTTTTTTAAGACTTCTTAGACACTTTATGTGCACTCTGCCCAGTAGGCTACAGGTGGAAGTAGTAGTTGCAACAATGAAAAAAATACACCATAACAAGGGACATTACTGCATTAAAAATCTTACTGAAGCAAAAATGCATAACTTTATTGGAATAAAGGAACTTAAAGCTAAAACTAGGCCTACTCATAAGGCAGAGACAGGTTGATCCTGTGAGCAGTGGCATAAGGCATTTACAATGTTCCCCAGTGCACACTTATGATCACTTATGTGCTTCTTAACTTACCAGTTAAGAAGCACACACACACAACATATTTATTAGACATACAAACTACTCAAGAAAATAAGATATTTTTCATGTAATTGTATAGATTTTATATTTAGTTTCAATAGTTAATGTAGAATGAGCATATCATTTTGTTATTGCTACCGACTATTTAATTGCAAGTATAACTACTTCAATCAGTTGGGCGCTAAAAGGACATTACTTTTAGGAAAATGCTGGGAGATCAATCATAAAGGCAAACAAATCCAAAAGAGGCAGGCAGAGAATCCGTAGTCGAGAACAGGCAGCTATGGGATAGCACTCGGTAATAACACTGGAGAGCTTGGCAGTAACACACAAGACAATCTGGCAGGGAACAAGTGTTAGTGGAGGGGCTTAAATAGTGAGGGACTGATGAGGGGATGTGCTGCAGGCGAGATGGGTGTGGAGAACCAGGTGAGGGGAATGAGAGCTGATGCTGTGGGAGGATCTGAAATGACAGCAGAGTTTAGTAAACAGGCGGGTGGGATGAAAACGATCCAAGATGTGGTGGAATGTGTGACATCTTCCACTGGAAATCCGATATATAGTAAACAACAATTTAAACCTTACCTTTAGGAGCGTGGTCTCATTAGCGTGTCCATCGTAGCTGACGGGATGTGGAGTGGATCTGACTGAGCCCCTGCTTTGTAGGCTCATTAGTGGTCAGTAGTCAAGTGTGTGTTGTAGAGAAATCACAATTGAATGATGACTGGACATTAGATATGATCATAAAGCTGCAAATAATCCCTCCTGCCAGAATTCACTTTGCACATTGGGCTCTGTACACCAGTACACTGATGAGAGCCACAAGGAGAAATGATTTCACCGATCTCACATATCTGTTGATGATAGTCTTTTTCGATGCAAACATAAAATCATTTATTGAATCACTACCATCCGAACTATTTCCAATAGGTGTGCCTATTTTTTTCTGCTGCAAAGTCGGCCTCGTCATGACTCAGGGCTCACTTACCTCGTTCTAGCCATGCAGATAGTTTTGGTTGCAGTTCCCCCGAGCTATCAGTCTTTGAGATTTCCGCTGTCGTCCCGGTGCATGAGAGGAAATTGGTTAGAAATTACATTTTAATTATTCACAAGCAATTCATCTTTCCAGAAAATGTTCCTCTGTGAGCATGCACTCTGTTTATGGTGAATGATGAAAATGGATGTGAATCAGGATGAGGATAATCACATGAATATTCTACACATAGTGACAAAGTTTATTTTTTACCCATTTAAGTGAACATACAGTGCATCCGGAAAATATTCACTTTTTCCACATTTTGTTATGTTACAGCCTTCCAAAATGGATAAAATACATTTTCCTCACATTCTACACACAATACCCCATAATGACAAAGAGTTGAAGTAAATTTTGCAAATCCATTAAAAATCAAGCTGAGGTCCAGAGCGCTCTGGAGCAGGTTTTCATCTACGATGTCTCTGTCCATTGCTGCATTCATCTTTCCCTCGATCCTGACTAGTCTCCCAGTTCCTGCCGCTGAAAAACATCCCCACAGCATGATGCTGCCACCACCATGCTTCACTGTAGGGATGGCATAGGCCAGCTGATGAGCAGTGCCTGGTTTCCTCCAGACATGACGCTTGGCATTCAGGCCAAAGAGTTCAATCTTTGTTTAATCAGACCAGATAAATTTTTTTTCTCATGGTCTGAGAGTCCTTCATGTGCCTTTTGGCAAACTCCAGACGGGCTGTCATGTGCCTTTTCCTGAGGAGTGGCCTTCGTCTGGGCACTCTACCATACAGGCCTGATTGGTGGAGTGCGGCAGAGATAACAATAATAATAATAATACATTTTATTTACATAGTGCTTTTCAAAATTCTCAAAGACACTTTACAAACATTAAAATCATCATAAAAGAGCTATACACTAAAAACATGATGGATGAAGGACAACAGATGGTTGTCCTTCTGGAAGGTTCTCCTCGCTTCACAGAGCAACGACCAGGTTCTTGATCTGACTAAGGTGCCTTCTCCCCCGATCGCTCAGTTTGGCCGGGCGGCCAACTCTAGGAAGAGTCCTAGTGGTTCAAAACTTCTTCCATTTATGGATGATGGATGCCACAGTGCTTATTGGGCCCTTCAATGCTGCAAAAAAAAATCTGCACCCTTCCCCAGATCTGTGCCTTGATACAATCCTGTCTTGGAGGTCTACAGACACTTCCAATCTTTATATTATCAGGTGTTGGGAAAGTGATAATATATCCGTTGTAATAATAGGAAGTAGTACTTTTTTAAAAACTTTTTTTATGATTGATGGCTCCAGCAACAAATAATGGAGCAGCTGTTCAAGCTACAAAGTAGATGTACAAAGTGTTACAGATGATTCTTACTTCCTGTTAGGCTTGAAACTATGTCTTTAATAGAACACATTATGGGAAGTACAATTGTTTGCAGTTTTACTCAGTCAGGTGAAAACAATGAGGATTTTTTCCGTCCAACACAGACATCAAAAAGATCTTAAAAGTAAAAGAAATAAACAGCTAACCACAGACCTAAAGGAATACAGTGTAACTGATAACAAAAGTGATACTGTGAATCAAACACTTCCAAAATAAAAACATGTATTAGCTAAGTTAAATACATTCTGATGAGTCTAATGGCTAATCTTTGTTTTCATCAATACGCCTGTATAATCATTCAATAATTGAGAACAACAAAGGAAATCTTGCTTCACTAATTTTTGGCCACATTGATCATGTTACCACTGAGATTGATGTCTGTCGTCTGGCTGTCTGAGCTCCTTTGTTTTTCTTCTCCACATGCGATATACTCTCTCCAGAGCTTCAGGTACGCTGTCTTGATCTTTTGTATTTTGAACGCATAAACGATCGGGTTCACAGCCGAGTTAGCATGAGAAAGCAGGATGCCAACATAGAAAGCTATTTCTGGTACATCTTTCGGCCCACCAAAGTAAACAATGCAGTTCATGATGTGGAGAGGGAGCCAGGACAGGGCAAACAGAACCAGGACCAGAGACAGAGACCCTGCCAGCTGTTTCTCTTTCTTCAGGTAGTTTTGAGACTGTGTCTGGGGACCGTTGCCTGGTTTCTCTCGAAGGTTTCCTCGGATGGTGCAGAAGATGTAGCCGTACAACACAGTCATCACCAACAGAGGTGTGAGGGTGCAGAGAAAGAAGCTGAAGTATAGCAGGTATGACATGGGGATCACAGCTGTAAACCGGCAGACAATAGTAGAGTTGACTGACTCGGACAAGGTTTTATGGTTGTACCATCCGAGCATGGGAGCAAAACTCAGTGGTATTGCAACAAGCCAACACGCTGCTACCACAAGCCGAGAATGTCTCTGTGTTACTGTCCTTTTGTACCTATAAACAGAAAAGAAGTAATGGTTGGTATCCTCATCAAATATTTATGTATTTGAGTTTTCTGACCAAGAGGAAAATTCAAAGAAGTATAGAAATGTTTAACATATATCATCTCGTCATTGTAGCTATGAAAACATAAAGCCTTTTTTTCATAATCTAAAACACCTCACAGTTCAATGACTGCATGTAGGTTTAGCAGAAGATATTACTAGCAGTATCATTTTACTTCCTTTTGCATTCAGGAAGCGTTAGTACATCTGAATAATCTCACCTGATAGGGATATACACCCGGAGGAAGCGGTCCACTGCAATAGCTGTGAGGCACAAAACTGAGACGAGAGTCAGCAGGACGACCGCACAGCTGATGAAGAGACAGCCGTGGAAAGAAGTCTCCACTTGTCTGTCCACCACCACGGCCAGCGGTATTGCCACACACCCGACCATAAAGTCGGCCACAGCCAGACAGACAATGAGGCAGAAGGTTGGCTGATGAATGCTTTTACTGGTCCACAGCGCCAAAATAACCAGCGCATTACCAAGACAGCAGCTGACAGCGATGAGCACCTCCAACAACGTGTAGATCACTGCTCCCACAGCCATTGTGATTCCTATCTAGCTGATGTTTGAAAGTGAAAGTTGCAGCGAGTCTGATCGTGAGTCTGAGCATGAATGTGCTCAAGTGAAAACTTTGAGGAAGTCCTCAGCCTTTTAGAAGTGTTTTTTTTTTTTTTTTTTTAATCGACCAAGTATACCATATTTCGACAGGTTTTACAACAAAGCCAGCCGCAGTTCCAGCGGTTTATGAGTCACTAAGAACGAGCTAGCTGGCCGAGTAAGCCACAAAACCACATCCTTGGTTCAAGATACAGCTTGCTAAACATCTAAAACAGAGCCACCTGACTGATGCAGCCTATGTTGTGTTTATGCATTGCACATGAGTAGCGCATTGCACATTTTGGGACACATTTTGGCATGAAACTAACTCTGTCAATGGAGGTGCACACACACATACACACACACAAAGTCACACATAAAAGAAACACTGACGTAAACATCAATGCACAGAGCTTACATATAAAAAAAATGTAAAGTCAAGTCAAGAAAAATCGGCCACATCAGGAAGAGTAAATGTGTGTTTTGAGCCTGGATTTAAAAGAGTCAATGGAGGGGGCAGATCTGAGTGGGAGGGGGATGCTGTTCCAGCCTATTTAGGGCTTTATAGACTAACATGATACTCTTAAAATTAATTCTGAACCGTACTGGTATCCAGTGGAAGGACACCATAGTAATATGGTCCCTCTGTACGTGTCAGGAGCCTGGCTGCTGTGTTTTGGACCAGGGACAACTGTCTAATCCCAGTATACAGGGAGTTGCAGTAGTCCAATAGTCCAGTAGGGAGAGTATGAAGGCGTGGATGAATTTCTCAACATCTTTGGATCAGAGAAACGGCTTCATTTTGTTAATAGTGCAAAAAAAAGAAAAAACAACTAGCTCTAACTACTGCATCGACTTGCTTGTCAAACTTATAGGTAGAATAAAATATAACACCAAGGTCTTTGACATGGGTGGACAGGTTGCCAAGGCTGTTGGTCACCCAAACTCCTTTATTCCAAAGGTCCGATGTTCTTTCAGACACCTGCTCTCCTGTTTGGACAACTAGACAACATTGCAATTCTATAACTTGGTCAGACATGAACTTTGCAACTTAACTGTGCAGCGTTAACCACATTGCTTCTTTGGAAGGTAAACTTCTCAAACAGAAAATTTAAATATTTTTCTTAAAGGAGTTGTATTTAACATTCTCTCCCTCCCGTGTCTGTGTTGTGATCTGATCTTCTCCGTGCTTTGTGGACATAGTCAGGCCTTTAGTGCATGTTTGTACACATGAGCGTGCATCAAAACCTAAAAGCACTATCAGCAGCATCAAAACCTCAGTGTGTAGCATGCATTTGGAACACTCTGTTGGTCGTGTTTGACAAAATGTGAAAGAATTGACCCCGAAAGTTATAAAACTGCAAAACAGACATGAAACACAACCCTCACAGACCCCCGGTACCCTTTTCTCCAGATCGGTAACTGTAGCATTTCCATGCCAGTTTGTTTGATAAGTAAACATTATGGATTACTTAAAATGCTCACATTCAGGGTTAACGTTCAGTTCAGTTGGCGTGGTACCCACTAGGACATGTGTGGGCAGATGAGTCATAAAAATAATTGGTCATTGATATCTCAGGTCTCTCTATAAGACCAACCTCAGAGAGACAAACTGGTATCAGAGCCACCATGAAGACTTTGTGTGTCGCTGCTGTTGTTCTGCTGAGTCTCACCTCAGTGTGCCAGGCGGAGTCGCTGGCTTGTGAGAAGCTGCTCAAGCCAGTGGACAAAGGTCCAGATGTAAGTTACACATTTATAACTACCTTTGTATTTTCCAAACTGCTGTATTAGACGAAACTCAACTGAATCCAACCTGAACATTTAACAAATTGATTATTTATAATTAAGAAATAAACAAGATCCCGTTCTTTTGTTATTTCAGATCCGTGGGAGTTGGTACTTAATATCCATTTCCACACGAGTGAGTTGGATTTCAACATTAATCAATTCTACTTTGAAGCCAAGTATTGAAGTGAACGTTACCTCTAAAGACACGCCGAACATCTACAGTACCGAATATAAGTTTAAAATGTGAGCAATCTTTCTTCTTTTTGAGTAGTTGTACATACATCACCATGTCCTGTAAAGTTGTATTTTCAGTTGTTACATTTTTACTAAATCTTATGCAGTTTTGGAAGTTGCGATACTTATACAGAAGATTATTTGTATGAGAACAACACCTTGTCGGATGTCAACATCCAAGGTAAGAGTTTTTTAAGATACTTTGATCACTGATGTTTAATTGTTAAATTGTCTCTTTGTCTCTGCTTCTTCTAATCACTATGTTAAACTTTTACAGTGCAGACCACTACTACTACAACTACTACTACAAATAATAATAATAATAACAATAATAACAATAATTGATAGTGCTAATACATTTGAGCCCTCTGGTGATTTGTCGGACACTGAAATAGATATGTTGTACTTAAAGTTTTTGTGATATTTCTCAATCTTGTTATATTCTCTAATGTAATTTCTTTAATCATTTTAATCATGATATTTTAATTTTTTTACATTTTGATACAGATATAGTGTAAATGGGATTTTTATGTTATAGTTTTAACTTAAACATTTTAATGTGTTATTGTCCACATTTTTCCAACAGGTAACCCAGTGGGTCAACCAGATGTGCTGCTGCAGAGTGACTGTCCTGACTGCATCGTTGTAAAGGCGAAGAACAACATGTTATTCCTCTTAAGTAAGGAGAACAGAGGGATGAAATAAGAAAAAAGCCAGCATGCTAACATGCTGATGTTGAGCTTGTATAATGTTTACCATGTTCACCATCTCAGGCGCTAATCAACACCAAGCACATGCATAGCTGAGACTGATCAAAATGTCATCAGTTTTGCAAGTATTTGATAATTAACCAAATAATCGGAGAAATTGTAATTTTAACCTGATGAAGGCACTCGAGGAGAAATGAAGGGATCACCAAGTTATTACAATTCACCCTGAGGGGAACATGAGTGCCTGTACAAACTTGCAAGGTAATCCATCTGATAGTCGTTGAGATATTTCATTCTGGAAGTGCTGAACCCACCAACAAACAGATGCCATTAAATATATTGTTAATTACTATGACTGCATCTTGTTTTCATCTCTAACAGGCCTTTAATAGCATGCACTGCAAACATACAGTGAGTGAGATGTCACTGCTGTGGGTTAAACCGGTGTAGACAGAATATCATCACAAGGGTTTCATCTCCAATGTGTCACCTCTTTAACAGGTAGGAGAAAGACTGTCACTGATGCTGAGCTGAAGGAGTTTGAGTCACAGGCGCAGTGTCTCGGCTGGTCCAAGCCAGAGGTCATGAGCTCTGATTACGGTGAGACTTGAAAAAAGAGTAGGATGTATTTGTAGTCCTTGTATGAAAACAGAGGGAGTGTGGCGCTACACCATGAGAGTGATACTGACCTATTATTATTGATTATCATTATTATTATAATATAATTATTATATTCTCTGCAGTGCAATTTGTAACATGCAATACATGACATGATGAAATTGTATTGTTGTTATAAATGTCAATGTACATTAGAGAATTCAATGTAAAATTGTTTTATTCATGTTGTCAGTACTTTGTCTTATTTTCTTTTTTGCTCACTTCACAGATTATAAAAACTGCCTGCCATTTCATGAGGACGACGTGGATACTTCAAGATTATCATTCTCGTCCTTTAACAGACTGAAAAAAACGAAATCTGCGGTATTCAAGTGTCTCATGGAGACTGCTTATTCTGACCCCAAAGCCGCCTTTGAGTTGGCTCAGGAAATGTGGTCTGAATTCTGGTGAATGTGCGATACTAACTATTCACTCACACCAATCATGTTTTTGAAATGGCAACCCTACTCAAGATGTAAAGTCGTTTTGAAGGAAGTTATTACTGTTTAATTTACTGTTATTAGTCTCAAACCCCTTTTTCCTTGATTTAAGTTTTTAGTGGTGCTCCACAGTGCTTTTTACCACAAATACAGTATATACTACTCTCTTTTAGACAATTCATTATCATCATTAACAACTGATATATTAATGAACAAGGTTCTTTCAATATTAAATTGATTTTCTTTTCTTTCTTTCTCCATTTTTTATGAATCCAGGATTTATACTGTTAAATGCTACAGAACGCTGTGTAACAACTCAGCCTGCTCACAGATCTGAAACACATTTATAGACTTCCCAGTTGTGGTGAAAAGACTAAATCTTTCTCTGATTCATATCAAATAATATGAGATCTGTTTACAAATGAACCTGACGAAATGTGCTTATTTGCATTTGTGCTCAAGTGTTTTGGATTTGTGTTTAATATGTGTTTAATGATCAATCAAAAATAAAGTTAAAGAAGATTTTACCCCTTTACCCCTTGCATTCAAATTTGTTTTGAGTGATCGGATTGCAATTAAATAGTTCTTGACAACATGAAAGTACAGGTGTAATATCGGCTCAAAGCATGGCACAGTTAATGTTAGTGTGACTTATTATTAATTGCAGACCTAGACAGCTTCACAAAAAACATGTTCACTTAATAAACACTTGTGGAACTAATTAAATTCATCATGTCTGCATACTATTGCAGTTCCAGAGCAATGATACTGTTCAAGCTGGCTCACTAACACAATGTACTGACACAGGTAAGTGAGGCTAATAGAAAAGAGACATCACTGTTGTTAATGTTACACTTGAGGACGTCCCGCTTTATGACAGGCGGACATGTACACACTTCATTTAATATGAACCTGTCAATCCCCATGTATAGGATCACTGATATACATGAAACACTGTTCAATATAGTGAAATACAATTGGAAATCACAAACACAGCCTCCATTACACCCTAGAATTGCATTCACATCACGATGACATAGTAAAATAAATGATTCTGCTCAGCTTTGTGAAAGAGTCATAGCAGATCTGTGATATTGGATTCTATTAGGTTTAACTAAATAGCTATATCATGAATTTAAATCAGGGCATGCCCTTCCCCATGGTCTTATATTTGATGTTCATCCACAATAAAATGTTACAGAGTTGAACCCTTTCATAACCAAATCTGTACACGGTTGACATACACAAGACCGTTTATGCATGTTGAGTTGGTACTCTCTAATAAGGCACCCTTTTTTACATGCTTTATAATAGTTAATAAATTACAATATTACCATGAGTTGAAAGTTATTATATTAGAAAACAATTTGATTCCAAAAATCTCTCTAGCTGGTGTTAATCCTCCTCCAGAAAGACATTTTCTCCGTCTTCTCAGATTAAAATCAACAAGAAGACATAACAAATGAACGTTTCCCCTCTTTAAAAAAGTTTCAGAGAATCTGGACCAAAATTCAATTATAAAACACTTCTTAACGTTTAACACCAGTAACTTTATCAATTATGTATTCCTGATTTGGCACCAGGATATAATGGGTTTTAGCCTTCTGTGCTTTTCTACACCGGACTTGTAGTTCAAGTACATTTTCTGTATTCACAAAAGATTATGCACTTAAATCTTTTGGAATATGTCAGGCTGAGCTTTACCAAATATAGTGGCTAAGAGGATACAATAATATTAGTAATAATAATAATACTGTTGGATGGATTGCTGAGAAATTTGGTACATGTCCTCCTCAAGGTGCATCAATCAATCAGTCAAATGTATTTATCAAGCACATTTAAAAAAAAAAAAAACAACCTTGTTGACCAAAGTGATGTACAGACCAGAGCAGGTAGGTAAAAGTCACAAATAATTGAAACGCTGACATAAACATCATTGCACAGAGCTCACATATAAACAAGATGTAAGCTCAAGTAAAAAAAAAAGAAAGAAAAAAACAGCCACATCAGGAAGAGTAAATGTGTGTTTTGAGCCTGGATTTCAAAGAGTCAATGGAGGGGGCAGATCTGAGTGGGAGGGGGATGCTGTTCCAGCCTATTTAGGGCTTTATAGACTAACATGATACTCTTAAAATTAATTCTGAACCGTACTGGTATCCAGTGGAAGGACACCATAGTAATATGGTCCCTCTGTACGTGTCAGGAGCCTGGCTGCTGTGTTTTGGACCAGGGACAACTGTCTAATCCCAGTATACAGGGAGTTGCAGTAGTCCAATAGTCCAGTAGGGAGAGTATGAAGGCGTGGATGAATTTTTCAACATCTTTGGATCAGAGAAACGGCTTCATTTTGTTAATAGTGCAAAAAAAAAGAAAAAACAACTAGCTTTAACTACTGCATCGACTTGCTTGTCAAACTTTTAGGTGGAATAAAATATAACACCAAGGTCTTTGACATGGGGTTTCACAAGAGTGGACAGGTTGCCAAGGCTGTTGGTCACCCAAACTCCTTTATTCCAAAGGTCCGATGTTCTTTCAGACACCTGCTCTCCTGTTTGGACAACTAGACAACATTGCAATTCTATAACTTGGTCAGACATGAACTTTGCAACTTAACTGAGCAGCGTTAACCACATTGCTTCTTTGGAAGGTAAACTTCTCAAACAGAACATTTTTATGTTTTTCTTAAAGGAGTTGAATTTAACATTCTCTCCCTCCCTGTGTGTGTTGTGATCTGATCTTCTCCGTGCTTTGTGGACATAGTCAGGCCTTTAGTGCATGTTTGTACACATGAGCGTGCATCAAAACCTAAAAGCACTATCAGCAGCATCAAAACCTCAGTGTGTAGCATGCATTTGGAACACTCTGTTAGTCGTGTTTGACAAAATGTGAAAGAATTGACCCTGAAAGTTTTAGTGCAAACGCACCAAACTGTTATGAAACTGCAAAACAGACATGAAACACAACCCTCACAGACCCCCGGTACCCTTTTTCTCCAGCTCGGTAACTGTAGCATTTCCATGCCAGTTTGTTTGATAAGTAAACATTATGGATTACTTAAAATGCTCACATTCAGGGTTAACGTTCAGTTCAGTTGGCGTGGTACCCACTAGGACATGAGTGGGCAGATGAGGCGCACAAATAATTGGTCATTGATATCTCAGGTCTCTCTATAAGACCAACCTCAGAGAGACAAACTGGTATCAGAGCCACCATGAAGACTTTGTGTGTCGCTGCTGTTGTTGTGCTGAGTCTCACCTCAGTGTGCCAGGCGGCGTCGCTGGCTTGTGAGAAGCTGCTTAAGCCAGTGGACAAAGGTCCAGATGTAAGTTACACATTTATAACTACCTTTGTATTTTCCAAACTGCTGTATTAGATGAAACTCAACTGAATCCAACCTGAACATTTAACAAATTGATTATTTATAATTAAGAAATAAACAAGATCCCGTTCTTTTGTTATTTCAGATCCGTGGGAGTTGGTACTTAATATCCATTTCCACACAAGAGTGTTGGATTTCAACATTAATTAATTCTGTTTTGTTGCCAAGTATTGAAGTGAACTTTACCTCTAAAGACATGCCGAACATCTACAGTATCGAATATAACTTTAAACTGTGAGCAATCTTTCTTCTTTTTGAGTAGTTGTACATACATCACCATGTCCTGTAAAGTTGTATTTTCAGTTGTTACATTTTTACTAAATCCTTTGCAGTTATGGATATTGCGATACTTATACAGAAGAGTATGTGTATGAGAACAACACCTTATCGGATGTCAACATCCAAGGTAAGAGTTTTTTAAGATACTTTGATCACTGATGTTTAATTGTTAAATTGTCTCTTTGTCTCTGCTTCTTCTAATCAATGTTAAACTTTTACAGTGCAGACTACTACTACTACTACTACTACAAATAATTATAATAATAATAATAATAATACAAATTATATAATTGATAGTGCTAATACATTTGAGCCCTCTGGTGATTTGTCGGACACTGAAATAGATATGTTGTACTTAAAGTTTTTGTGATATTTCTCAATCTTGTTATATTCTCTAATGTAATTTCTTTAATCATTTTAATCATGATATTTGTATTTTTTACATTTTGATACAGATATAGTGTAAATGGGATTTTTATGTTATAGTTTTAACTTAAACATTTTAATGTGTTATTGTCCACATTTTTCCAACAGGTAAACCAGTGGGTCAACCAGATGTGCTGCTGCAGAGTGACTGTCCTGACTGCATCATTGTAAAGGACAAGGAAAACCTATTATACCTCTTCAGTAAGGAGAACAGAGGGATGAAATAAGAAAAAAGCCATTATGCTAAAATGCTGATGTTGAGCTTGTATAATGTTTACCATGTTCACCATCTCAGGCGCTAATCAACACCAAGCACATGCATAGCTGAGACTGATCAAAATGTCATCAGTTTTGCAAGTATTTGATAATTAACCAAATAATCGGAGAAATTGTAATTTTAACCTGATGAAGGCGCTCGAGGAGAAATGAAGGGATCACCAAGTTATTACAATTCACCCTGAGGGGAACATGAGTGCCTGTACAAACTTGCAAGGTAATCCATCTGATAGTCGTTGAGATATTTCATTCTGGAAGTGCTGAACCCACCAACAAACAGATGCCATTAAATATATTGTTAATTACTATGACTGCATCTTGTTTTCATCTCTAACAGGCCTTTAATAGCATGCACTGCAAACATACAGTGAGTGAGATGTCACTGCTGTGGGTTAAACCGGTGTAGACAGAATATCATCACAAGGCTTTCATCTCCAATGTGTCACCTCTTTAACAGGTAGGAGAAAGACTGTCACTGATGCTGAGCTGAAGGAGTTTGAGTCACAGGCGCAGTGTCTCGGCTGGTCCAAGCCAGAGGTCATGAGCTCTGATTACGGTGAGACTTGAAAAAAGAGTAGGATGTCTTTGTAGTCCTTGTATGAAAACAGAGGGAGTGTGGCGCTACACCATGAGAGTGATACCGACCTATTATTATAATTATCATTATCATTATTAGTATAAATATTATTGTTGTATTCTCTGCAGTGCCATATGTTAAACTTAATACATGGCATTATGAAATTGTATTGTTGTTATAAATGTCGATATACATTAGAGAATTCAATGTAAAATAGTTTTATTCATGTTGTCAGTACTTTTTCTTATTTTCTTTTATGCTCCCTTCACAGATTATAAAAACTGCCTGCCATTTGATGAGGACGACGTGGATACTGTAAGAATATCATCCTTGTTCTTTAACAGACTGAAAAACACATATACTGCGATATTCAAGTGTGTCATGGAGACTATTTTTTCTGACCCCAAAGCCGTCTTTGACTTTGCTCAGGAAATGTGGTCTGAATTCTGGTGAATGTGCTATACTAACTATTCACTCACACCAATCATGTTTTTGAAATGGCAACCCTACTCAAGATGTAAAGTCGTTTTGAAGGAAGTTATTACTGTTTGATTTACTGTTATTAGACTCAAACCCCTTTTTCCTTGATTTAGATTTTTAGTGGTGCTCCACAGTGCTTTTTACCTCAAAGACAGTATATTCTCTCTTTTAGACAATTCATTATCATCATTAACAACTGATATATTAATGAACAAGGTTCTTTCAATATTAAATTGATTTTCTTTTCTTTTCTTCTCCATTTTGAATGAAGCCAGGATTTATACTGTTTACTGCTACAGAACGCTGTGTAACAACTCAGCCTGCTCACAGATCGGAAACACATTTATAGACTTCCCAGTTGTGGTGAAAAGACTAAATGTTTCTCTGATTCATATCAAATAACAGATCTCTCTATAAATGAACCTGACGAAATGTGCTTATTTGCATTTCTGCTAAAGTGTTTTGGATTTGTGTTTAATATGTGTTTAATGATTAATCAAAATTAAAGTTAAAGAAGAGTTTACCCCTTTACAACTTGCATTCAAATTTGTTTTGAGTGATCGGATTGCAATTAAATAGTTCATGTATAGGATCACTGGCATTCATGAAGTAAAAATAATGGAAACACTGTTCAATATAGTGAAATACAATTGGAAATCACAAACACAGCCTCCATTACACCCTAGAATTGCATTCACGTCACTATGACTCAGCAAAATAAATGATTCTGCTCAGCTTTGTGAAAGAGTCATAGCAGATCTGTGATATTGGATTCTATTAGGTTTAACTAAACAGCTATACAATGAATTTAAATCAGGGCATGCCCTTCCCCATGGTCTTATATTTGATGTTCATCCACAATAAAATGTTACAGAGTTGAACCCTTTCATAACCAAATCTGTACACGGTCGAGCGAAACAAGACCGTTTGTTTATGTTGAGTTGGTACTCTCTAATAAGGCACCCTTTTTTAAATGTTTTATAATAGTTAATAAATTACATTACCATTATATTAGAACAAATTTAGATCCCAAAAATCTTTCTGACTGGTGTTAATCCTCCTCCAGAATGACATTTTCTCCGTCTTCTCAGATTAAAATCAACAAGACATAACAAATGAACGTTTCCCCTCTTTGAGAAAGGTTTCAGAGAATCTGGACCAAAATCCAAATATAAAACACTTCTTAACGTTTAACACTCGTAACTTCATGAATTATGTATTCCTGATATGGCACCAGGATATAATGGGTTTTAATCTTCTGTGCTTTTCTACACCGGACTTGTAGTTCAAGTACATTTTCTGTATTCACTAAAGATTATGCACTTAAATCTTTTGGAATATGTCAGCCTGAACTTTACCAAATAAAGTGGCTAAGAGGATACAATAATATTAGAAATAATAATAATACTGTTGGATGGATTGCTGAGAAATTTGGTACATGTCCTCCTCAAGGTGCATCAATCAATCAGTCAAATGTATTCATCAAGCACATTTAAAAAAAAAAAAACAACCTTGTTGACCAAAGTGATGTAAAGACCAGAGCAGGTAGCTGAAAGTCACATAAAAGAAACACTGACGTAAACATCGATGCACATAGATCACAAATATACGAAAAAACTAGCTTTAACTACTGCATCGATTTGCTTGTCAAACTTTTAGGCAGAATCAAATATCACACCAAGGTCTTTGACATGGGGTTTCACAAGAGTGGACAGGTTGCCAAGGCTGTTGGTCACCCAAACTCCTTTATTCCAAAGGTCCGATGTTCTTTCAGGCACCTGCTCTCCTGTTTGGACAACTAGACAACATTGCAATTCTATAACTTGGTCTAACATAAACTTTGCAACAACCTTAACTGTGCCTTAACTGAAACCTTAACATTAACCACATTGCTTCTTTGGAAGGTAAACTTCCCAAACGGAACATTTATTTATATTTTTCTTAAAGTAGTTATATTTAACATTCTCTCCCTCCCTGTGTGTGTTGTGATCTGATCTTCTCCGTGCTTTGTGGACATAGTCAGGCCTTTAGTGCATGTTTGTACACATGAGCGTGCATCAAAACTTAACAGCTCTATCAGCGGCATCAAAATCTTAGTGTGTAGCATGCATTTGGGACACACTTTTAGTCGTGTTTGACAAAATGTGAAAGAATTGACCCTGAAAGTTTTAGTGCAAACGCACCAAACTGTTATAAAACTGCAGAACAAACAGAAACACAACCCTCACAGACCCCACGGCCCCTTTTTCTCCAGTTAGGTAACTGTAGCATTTCCATGCCAGTTTGTTTGATAAGTAAACATTATGGATTACTTAAAATGCTCACATTCAGGGTTAACGTTCAGTTCAGTTGGCGTGGTACCCACTAGGACATGTGTGGGCAGATGAGTCATAAAAACAATTGGTCATTGATATCTCAGGTCTCTCTATAAGACCAACCTCAGGGAGACAAACTGGTATCAGAGCCACCATGAAGACTTTGTGTGTCGCTGCTGTTGTTGTGCTGAGTCTCACCTCAGTGTGCCAGGCGGCGTCGCTGGCTTGTGAGAAGCTGCTTAAGCCAGTGGACAAAGGTCCAGATGTAAGTTACACATTTATAACTACCTTTGTATTTTCCAAACTGCTGTATTAGATGAAACTCAACTGAATCCAACCTGAACATTTAACAAATTGATTATTTATGATTAAGAAATAAACAAGATTCCGTTCTTTTGTTATTTCAGATCCGTGGGAGTTGGTACTTAATATCCATTTCCTCGAAAAACCATTAGTTTTCCAAATTAATCAATTATACTTTAAAACCAAGTATTGAAGTGAACTTTACCTCTAAAGACACGCCGAACATCTACAGTGCCGAATATAAGTTTAAACTGTGAGCAATCTTTCATCTTGTTAAGTATTTGTACATACATCACCATGTCCTGTAAAGTTGTATTTTCAGTTATTAAATCTTTAGTAAATCCTATGCAGTTATGGACGTTGCGATACGTATACAGAAGATTATTTGTATGAGAACAACACCTTGTCGGATGTCAACATCCAAGGTAAGAGTTTTTTAAGATACTTTGATCACTGATGTTTAATTGTTAAATTGTCTCTTTGTCTCTGCTTCTTCTAATCAATGTTAAACTTTTACAGTGCAGACTACTACTACTACTACTACTACAAATAATAATAATAACAATAATAATAATACAAATTATATAATTGATAGTGCTAATACATTTGAGCCCTCTGGTGATTTGTCGGACACTGAAATAGATATGTTGTACTTAAAGTTTTTGTGATATTTCTCAGTCTTGTTATATTCTCTAATGTAGTTTCTTTAAACATTTTAATAATATTATTTGTATTTTTTCCATTTTGATACAGATATAGTGTAAATGGTATTTTGATGTTATAGTTTTAACGTAAACAATTTTATTTATTACTATCCACATTTTTCCAACAGATACCCCAGTGGGTCAACCAGATGTGCTGCTGCAGAGTGGCTGTCCTGACTGCATCGTTGTAAAGGAAGAAGACAACCTATTACTCCTCTTTAGTCAGGAGAACAGAGGGATGAAATAAGACAATATGTGATCATATTTCTAATTATGGTGATATACAGTAATATAAAGCCAGCAGATAGGAACAAGACTAAATCGTGACGGAACAGCTAACGTCAGCATGCTACCATGCTGATGTTGAGCTTGTATAATGTTTACCATGTTCACCATCTCAGGCGCTAATCAACACCAAGCACATGCATAGCTGAGACTGATCAAAATGTCATCAGTTTTGCAAGTATTTGATAATTAACCAAATAATCGGAAAAATTGTAATTTCAACCTGATGAAGGCACTCGAGGAGAAATGAAGGGATCACCAAGTTATTACAATTCACCCTGAGGGGAACATGAATGTCTATTCAATATTGCAAGGTAATCCATCTGATAGTCGTTGAGATAGTTCATTCTGGAAGTGGTGAACCCACCAACAAACAGATGCCACTAAAGATATTGTTAATTACTATGACTGCATCTTGTTTTCATCTCTAACAGGCCTTTAATAGCATGCACTGCAAACATACAGTGAGTGAGATGTCACTGCTGTGGGTTAAACCGGTGTAGACAGAATATCATCACAAGGCTTTCATCTCCAATGTGTCACCTCTTTAACAGGTAGGAGAAAGACTGTCACTGATGCTGAGCTGAAGGAGTTTGAGTCACAGGCGCAGTGTCTCGGCTGGTCCAAGCCAGAGGTCATGAGCTCTGATTACGGTGAGACTTGAAAAAAGAGTAAGATGTCTTTGTAGTCCTTGTATGAAAACAGAGGGAGTGTGGCGCTACACCATGAGAGTGATACTGACCTATTATTATTGATTATCATTATTATTATAATATAATTATTATATTCTCTGCAGTGACATATGTAATATGCGATACATGACATGGTGAAGTTGTATCGTTGTTATAAATGGCCATGTACATTAGATAATTTTATATAAAATAGTTTTATTCATGTTGTCAGTACATTTTCTGATTTTCTTTTATGCTCCCTTCACAGATTATAAAAACTGCCTGCCATCAGATCACACTTGGCCTTAAAGATCTTTGAAGGACTGAAAAACACAGATATTGTGCCATTCAAATGTCTCCTAGAGACTGTTTAGTCCCACCCGAATGTTTCCATTGAGTTGTCTCAGCAAAGGTGACCTGCTTTTTGGTGAATGTGCTATACTAACTATTCACTCATATCAATCATATTTTTTAAATGGCAACCCTACTCACGATCTAAAGTCATTTTGAAGGAAGTTATTACTCTTTGATTTACTGTTATTAGACTGAAACCCCTTTTTCCTTGATTTAGGTTTTTAGTGGTGCTCCACAGTGCTTTTTACCTCAAAGACAGTATATTCTCTCTTTTAGACAATTCATTATCATCATTAATAACTGATATATTAATGAACAATGTTCTTTCAATATTACATTGATTTCCTTTTCTTTCTTTCTCCATTTTTAATGAATCCAGGATTTATAATGTTTACTGCTACAGAACGCTGTGTAACAACTCAGCCTGCTCACAGATCTGAAACACATTTATAGACTTCCCAGTTGTGGTGAAAAGACTAAATGTTTCTCTGATTCATATCAAATAACAGATCTCTCTATAAATGAACCTGACGAAATGTGCTTATTTGCATTTCTGCTAAAGTGTTTTGGATTTGTGTTTCATATGTGTTTAATGATTAATCAAAAATAAAGTTAAAGAAGATTTTACCCCTTTACCCCTTGCATTCAAATTTGTTTTGAGTGATCGGATTGCAATTAAATAGTTCATGTATAGGATCACTGGCATTCATGAAGTAAAAATAATGGAAACACTGTTCAATATAGTGAAATACAATTGGAAATCACAAACACAGCCTCCATTACACCCTAGAATTGCATTCAAATCACTATGACTCAGCAAAATAAATGATTCTGCTCAGCTTTGTGAAAGAGTCATAGAAGATCTCTGATATTGGATTTTATTAGGTTTAGCTAAACAGCTATACAATGAATTTAAATCAGGGCATGCTTCCCCATGGTCTTATATTTTAGGTTCATCCACAATAAAATGTTGGAGAGTTGAACCCCTTTATAACCAAATTTGGACACGGTTGACAGAAACAATGTAATATTTGTGATCTTGCATCACTGTACGAAAGACAGTTTATGCATACAAAAACTAAATCTGGCGAAATTCTAATTTTTTAAAAACTATTATGTGCTTCAGCGATATCATCTCATGTGTCCTGGTAAGATGTTTGATTTTGATGATTTGATTCTGGACCAAACTATCAGGAGGATATTTTTACATGCCACAGTAAGAAAAAAAATTATGAAGGACTAACTCAGGGTTTTTGTGTCCAGCTATTGTGAATGCTGCCGGCTCACTGTCGTGATTTATGGGACACTTGAATAGAGCACTTTGACATTCTTATTGTTACTGTTAATGAACTCTTATGACAAGTCAAAGTGTCTTTTTGTAAGAGCCTTATTTGGATGGAGAATGTGAAAGAGCAACACTTGCCCTCTCATTAAGGCGCCCTTGAGACTACAGATTAGACTGGTTTTACTGGGCAGCAGTCCATCACTATAACCCTGTTTCACACTTCGAAAGTAAATCACCTCCCACACCTCAGATGTTTCCAGCTATTCAAATAGAATAAATGAATCAAAGTGAAATTAAATGAAATCAGGTCGGATTGTTTCTTTTCAGTGATTGGCCAACTCTTTCATGTTGACCAATCACTGAAAAGAAACACCACTACCTTTGAGATCACCCACTGCAACTATGACTTGATTAACCTGGTAGGGTGGCACTGGGTTAAAATCAGCCAATTGGCGCTTATCAATGTTCAATTCATTTAGCATAAAACAGCTGACATGACATAAGAATAGTGACCCGAGATGTCTGGGGTGGGCTGGTTGTCAGAGGTGGAAGAAATATTCAGATGTTTTACAAAGTACAAAGGTACTGGCATATAATTATAGTTTAACTACCATATGCAGAGTGGCTAATTTCAATCATATTACTGGATTATTATTAATATTATTATTATTATTGCATTAATGTGTACATCGCTTAAACTTTGTAGGTAAAGGTGTAGCTTTATTTAGATTTTAATTACTGTATATGCGACAGTGTAGCTTAACCCATAACAATATATCATAATTTATTCGTTTATTTATATATTTTTTGAAGTAACTAAAGCTGTAAGTTGATTGTACCAGAGTAAAACACAATATTTGCTTCTAAAATGAAGTGGGATGGAAGTAGTGTCACTGCCGGTTGATAATTCAGCCTCGGCAGCAAACAGTTGTCTTTTTTTAACCAGGATTTACTATTCACTATAAAAACCTATTTATAAACAAAAAACACTTTAACTCAACGACAGCTGGTTTACTAACCAATCTTTAGCGTATTCTTTGGTAGCAACGCCAATTCAGAAACGTAGAGGGCTGTGTTGCTTTGAATGGCGGTCATTAAAAATAAATTATAACTAAACACCACAAAGATGTAACAGTTGGCACAATGCAGTTTTAAATGTTAAGTACAACAAAGTGTGATTTTTTTGTGTGTGTTAACGTTTTTCCTTTAAACCCACAAAGCGGGGACCTCCGGCTCTAGGAGCCTTCCTAAGACCCTTCCTAGGACCCTTCGGCTCTAGGACCCGGGCGCGCGCGGCGGCACCAGACACCGGTTGATGAGACGGTCCAGTCGGCATTACACATCCAATTACCCGACAAAGAGCGACTGCTCGCTCCGGTCCGCGCAGTGTCAGGTAAACTTATCAGACGGTGAAGGTGGACTACAATAACCCGAGAAGCGAGAGCAATTTCCGCTGCCTTTTTTTTTTTTTGTCCGTCAACCTCCTCCACTCCCCACCCACCCCGCACCCTCAGTCACCGTGGAAAGAAGACCCCTTCGCTGGGTCTCACCACCGGCGACAACCATGAGCCAGAGATTCACCGTCTCCAAGAGCGACCGGCGCCCCTCAGACATCCAGGGGGAGGTGAACCAGCTGTTCGAGGGAGACGAGCCCCAGACCGGCAGCGGCGCGGAGGGGGATGATACTGCCGGTGCCGAGGCGGTGGTGGTGGTGCTGAAAGGTAGGGAGACACTTGAGCCGGCTTCACCCAACCCAACGCGGTGTGTTAGCTGTGAGGATGTATGCTAGCAGTCATGATGCCTGCCTCCTGCTCGGTGACACCACATTGCCTGTGGACAGATGTGTGTGTGTGTGTGTGTGTGTGTGTGACTGGAATTTGTAATGTTCACAAAGGGCACCGTCTGGCCAATAACACATTTTGCTCCCCCCACCCATGCAATATTTACATTGTTACTATTATGATGTCTATGTTGACAAACAAATGGAGGGTGTGTTTGTTTTTTATTAGTTTTCAAGTGTAATTGTGTATGCTTGCTCCCACTGTTGTAAACATTTACATACATGTTTTTTTTCACTGCACAAATCATCAGTGGTCACTTTGAAGGGCATCAGTTAATTTCCCTTCGTAACCCCTCGGTAGTCAGATATCAGCCTATATAATGCTCATAATGCTCTTCACATCACCACCTGATTCATAGGATTTATGTATATTTTCTTATATTTAAGCAGTCATGATTTCACCCTCTACACATGCTTTGACAGGCCACTTGCAACTATTGCGTGTGAGCAGGGAAACTACTTTATTCCCATGGTGATGAAAATTAACTACGTCAATGTCTAGTGTGTTTCAACCTTGTGGCTTGGTTTATATACTGTAAATATACTAGCAAAATACTTTTATTAGGTGGTAGCTTGCAGAGTGTGTTATCTGTCCGTCTCTTTTGTCGCAATTGGATTGTATCCCGGGTTAGTGCATAGAGGACTATTCCTGTGCTCATTCATAAGAATGAATTTGATTCGAAAGGGGTGAATAAAAATAGCTGGTCAAACCTTTGATCTCTCCAGTTAAGTTAGTGCCCCTCTGAGTAGTCCCAGCCCCCGTCTACTGGGAACCAGAGCCATTGTTGTGCCATCCTGTCACCGACTCACCTGACTGAAATAATCAATGTCCTGTCTGTCATTTTCTGAATTGAATGCAGCAGTGCAGAACAAATGGTGGCAGAAATTCCCATCGTGCCAAAAATGGAAGCTATTGCCTTTACCAATGATTAGCTGTAGAAAAAGTGCAATCATTCAGGTCCACTGAAGTGCAAATAAAGATTTAGCTGCAACTGAATCAATATGTTAATACTGTTTTAACTTATGAAGGCTGCCACATTAATGACATGTCAGATTAATTGGCCAGGCTCCATAGAGTCCCATTAATATATATTGCAGCTCTAGATTGGCTGCGCCTTTTCGTTTCTGTGTTTTTCTCTGAAGTCTACCACGGTAACAGTCAGCAAACCGTTACATATTTTGTCAGAACAGGTCTTTTCTGGATTTATATGACTACCATTATACCTTCCACTTCATGGTATATCCTTGCCCCTCTCACTGGATATATGAGATGTCATCCCCTTGTCATGTCCTTCCTGCTGCGCCAAGGTTTAGCAGTGCTGACAGATTTCCACTATTAAACCGGCCGGCCACTAAAATGAGGAATGAGAGATTTTAATTACCAGTCCAGCACTCCACTTCATTGCTACAGAAAGCCTTGCAGGTTCAAAACATGCCGTGCAGTTGAATTAACGTATGCCTCCTCAGCATTTCTCCACTTGAATGCCCCAGCATGTATCAATCATTCCTCTGGACATGAAAGATGGCTGTGTGGGTCAGTATAACACACCTCACCATCTCCTTATGTTCCCCTGAAGAGATGGGGAACACTCTATTGAAGGACTTCCCCTCATGTACAGTATGCTATATGTTCTTGCTGAACTGCAGCCTTGTGGAGACTGGCGTCTCTGCATCCACTTTGCTGGTTGCCATAGTAACACAGTACATTTTCATCAGCGTTGTCTCACAATGGGGAAAACACTTCAGATCAAGCAAGTGCCATTATGAAATCAATCTCTTGCTGCGTGGTGTGGTATTTCCTCTCATGCTGTTTGTTCTGTGTGGCTGAGAGTTTTTTTAATAGAACAAAAAGATGAACTATATAGAAGAAGCTCAGATTTGTACTGTACACCATAAGTGTTAGGATAATGATGTAATTAGCGACACTATATATGCAAAATTGTACCGTTAATAGATGTGAAAAATCTGTTGATATTTTCTTTACTAATTGTTTTGTTAGTAAAATGTTAAAGATAATTGTGAAAAATTAACTAAAGGTGACATAGAGTGACCAGAATCCAAAAAAATGCATAAATATCCAGTCATACAAGACAGAGAGGTGCAAAAATCTTGACATTTGAGAAACTGAAACCAGAGAATATTTGGCATTTTGTAATCTTGTAAAATTACTCAAATGATTGATCCTTTAATCAAAATAGTATTTCTTTTTCGACTAACTAATGATTAATTGACTGATCTTTGCAGTTCTAGTGCATAATGATGGATATGGCAGTATAGGTGGAATCAAACCCATTTTATGTGTGTGTGTGAGTTAGTTCAGCTGAAACCGAGGGCTCATGTAAATATAATTCTTACTTGCAGGGGCGTGTGGAATAAGACTGCTCGCATGTTCACGTCTGAATATGTCTATGTAATTATGCCATTGTTAATTCCAATGTCAAAGTAGTCCCCGTTCAGTCTTGTTCTTATTTTAACTGGCGGTACCCAACCAGAGCAATCTCAAAATTCTTCCCCCTTGGCCTGGACCCGTGATCCTGTTTCCATTGATCCAGAGGGAGGTGCGAGCTCAGTCGGCTCGGCCAGCCAATGTGGTTGAAGATGACTGGCTGCATCAGGGAGGAAGATCCTCGTCTGTCTGCCAAGTGCCCTCGCTGCCCTTGACCTTGCGGTGGTGTAAAGGGATATATCTTCGTTAGATCAGTCGGGCTCAGTGGAATGGGCTTCATATGGGTTCAGAATGGGCTGGCTGTTGCAGTTGGTAAAATAGTGAGGCGTTGCAAAATTCCATGTCATTCAGAAGTCCTATATTCCCAACATATTTATCATTTAAACCTGCAGTCATTGTTTTGGTTTTTACCACTTGGATTGAGCACAGCGAGCTGTAAACCCAACCTTGTCATATCATTTGTTTGACAGAGACATTGTGCATTGACATATCGCATATCGATGGCCGAAGAGCAAAACCTCCTATCTGAAAAATGCACTTTTTTGAGAATACGAAAAAACCTTGTTGTTTTCTTGCAGAATGCTATTTGTTAAGGATACCCAATACATAATGCAAAATACAAAAAAAAGAAAAATATACAAAGTTTCCTGGATCATTTTGCAGATAGGAGGTTTTGCACTTTGGCCATAGATATTATCACGTTTCTAAAGTCGGCTTAGTATGGTGCGTGTCAGCAAACATTTATTATGAGTTGTGTGTCCACCTGATGAATGAAAATCATTATTCGCTTTCCCTCTAGCTCCGATTGGTCTCCATCAACTCCTGAGGGAAATATCTGGCCGTCAAGCTGCAAAAAGCTTAACTATGAACTTTTTCTGTCAAACAAAGCTGATGAGAGCGATGAGACCTAAACAGTAAATTTGTGAGCTGAAAAACCCAAACAATTAGCTGAAAGATGGTAAAAAAAAGTTCTGTAAACACAGTGTTTTGATCCATTTTTAATACAGCAACATTGATTAGAGCAGCTGTAAGATGAGAGTGTATGCTGCTCAAATCCTTTGGATTCTCACTGTAACTACCTCAATGAAATACCGTTTTTACACGAGTGAGTAGACCTCCATATGTCTGAACTATTTCAGGTGATTTAGGATGGTCTCTCTTTAATAACTCCATCTATTACTGATGCACTCCTTGCACTCCTTGCATGCCTCGACTCCTGCGGTTTTCAGTCAAACTGTCAATGCTCCAACCGTTTAAAAATGTGTGTACGAGCGTGAGTGTGTGTGTGTGTGTGTGTGTATATATGTACTTGTGCTGTACAGTTTTATTCACGTATCAACAGTAACTAGCAGAAGCAGAAGGGCTCGGCTCTCAAAGCGAAGACATTTGACGTTTATAACGGTTACCCAAATCTGTCCCCGGAGGTTTGGTTCAGGAGCAGAGAAGCCGACTCGGCTGAGGTTTAATCCGTGTCAGGATGTTCTGTTTCCTTGTAACAGTATACAGTCCAGAAGACAATGACACAGCATGGGAGCACAGCGACAACAACAACACAACCTAATAACCTCATGAACGCGGCAACACCTTTTTTGTCGGTCTCTCAGACTTTCTATGTTGCACTTGTAAAAGACGTTCTCGTCTCAATAGGACTTTTTAAAAAAAAATTAAAATAAGCCTACTGGCTCTTACTAAAGACGTTACGAATATATACTTACATTTTTTTTTTTTTTTTTTTTTTACTTTTTAGCTAATATTAATAAATCAGGATTAAATACGGTATTTGTTCGGGACTATTCTCCACATATTATTGTTATTAGTAAGTCGGCTGAAATCCGTATCCAGCAGTGGCTGCCAGCGATTGTGCTCCCATGATAATGGGCTGTTGGCCGACCAGACGGAGGATTGTTTGTGTGTTTATTCAGGCATTTCTGCCCCTGTGCTGTAATGAATGCCGTGTAAATAATAGAGAACCTCTTTGATATAGAGGTGCAGTCGGATGGTGAACACAGATATTGAGCCACAAAGGGCCATTGTGGATGACTCCTATTGAAGGATTAATATAGTGGGGTGGCTGTTTATAGTCACTACTGGGAAGTAGTGTGGACACCTGATTAGGATTTTTATGGATTATTTATCAACACCCGGAAAGCCTCGTGTAATCACAGCTTTTCTCGTCACGACGGGAGAAATGTGATACCAAACATTGCATTTTGTTGTTGTTGGCCATCTGTTCACACAAAAAGAGATTAGGTTTGAGACAGTGAGGTTTTGTTTGGATAAAAGCAAAATTATTTTCGTCTTTGTAATGTATGGGGGCTACAAAGATGAAACATTGGATGGAAACGGAAGTGCAAACCCTGCTACGAGATCCTTGTTTATTAGTGTTAACTCAAGACCAATTTACCATTTTGTCGGTGCAGTTTGTTTGGCATGCGTTTCATGGTTATCCAGACACCCACCCCCCCCCACCCCACCCCACACACACACACACACATACAATGCACCTGTGATAGGTCCAGGTTGTTTGGAGTCTTGTTAGCTGTATTGTGTTGCTTTGAAAATACACATCTCAAAGAACTTTTCTTTTACAACCGCCAAATAAAGCTAATCGGTTTCACATTAAGTCTAATATGAGCCACCTTTACCATGAATATGCTATTTTGTCTGCCTCCTGTTGTTTTGTGCACATCGAGAAACAAACATACCTCCTGTGTGGTTGGTTTATATAAATAAGCTGCTGCCTTAAACAGAAAGGTAATCAGTCAAAACCTTGGGGTTCGTGGCAGTTTAATGGGATTTAAATGATGGAGATTGCTTTACCTCAGGTCATCTAGGAGACTTTAAGGTCCTCTTTGTGCTCAGCATTGCCCTGCTTAAGATTCATAGTGCCACGCTCTTGTTTTGAATTCTTCCCAACCACATTATCAAAGCCGGGCTGGGAATTTGAACATGGTAGAGCCTTTAATGCTTGACTGGCTGTACCATCTCTGCACATGTTCTTTAACTGATGCACCCGTGTGTGTGTGTGTGTGTGTGTGTGTGTGTGTCGTTGGTGGTGGGAGAGGGGGATTTGGAGGCATTGGTTATGTTATCGAGTATCCCTGTTTTACTACCGTTGTTGACTAGCATCTGTGTCTCAATACAACACTATGAATGTATCTAGGTTTGTGTCCATGTTGTGTGCTTACATTGGAAAAGTATACTGCACTTTGTGACACTACAATGCAATGCACAACGTAAATTAAAGGGCAGAAAATAAGAGACATTTTTGTTGATAGTGAGTGCGGTAATTCTAAGAACATCTTGAGAAAACAACAATTAAAGCTCTACATTTTTTAATGGTATTAAATAAAAAAAAAAAAAAATCACTTTTTTATGTTTATTTATCTTCCAAATATGAAATTGGCAGTAATTTTCCAAAGTGACAGTTCGTATAACATTGCTCAATGGGAAATAGAGATACATCGATATATCGATACCGATATCGGATATCGGTCCGATTCTGACTCAAACAGCTGGCTTGGGTATCGGTGACAATGGGCCGATCTGGTATCTGGTATTACTCATAAATAACAAGTCAGTACATTTATATCTATGTGTTTATTTGTTATATTTTGTTGTATAAAGTTAGTAAAGTAATGTCTAAGTCAAGCCTGATGTCGCCTTACACATAAAAGAATGATCGGAGTCACTTCCTCTCCAGTGAGTTATTAATTAAATGCTGGAATTGGATCGGTACTCGCTATTGGCTGATACCCAAAGACCAAATATTGGTATTGTAACTGAAAAAGTGGGTTTGGTGTATCCCTAGTGAAAAACTATAATTTCCAGTTGGTACAAACACTTGAGTACCTTGGTTTCTTTTATACTACCTGCCAGAAAAGTAAGCTGTGACGATAAATCTAAATTGTTTAAATTATATACTTTTATCTGGACCCAGTAAACCTCTTTAACCTTCCACTTACCTTTCTTTGTCTTTTTGTCCATCTGCCCTCCTCCTGCTGTAATGCCATTTAATGGCTTGAAACTTTCCTCCTCAGAAGAGCCATTGATTTGTAATCTAGCGAGCCATGGCTCCTCCGCCATCATTCACCCGGTTTCTTTCTTTTTTTTTCTGCCAAAGAGGGGACCAGCAATAAAGTGCGGATCAATACAACTCATACACCATTACCTATATGTATGTCCAGTCTCTGTCTAATTATCTCTTTAAATTGAATCACGTGATTAGAGGCTTCTTCTGGGGGGGGGGATGGGGAGTGAGACGCTGTACGCTTTACCAGAGAGGTGTGGTGACATTGACCAGACAGCAGAGGGCAGCCTGTTTAATGTTTTTAAGGTGGAGACACACGAGACTAATGCTTTATGTGTGGCGTCTGTAGAGCGCTTGAGAAATCATTTTCATTTTTTTTTTTTTTTTGTCAAGAGGTTTAGGTTTTTACATATTATATGTTGATATTCAACAGACATCTGTAGTTTCAACAGCCGCTTCTTGCACGTGCAGAATGTAGTAAAGTACATGTGAATCGGAAGGCTGAATGTGACAAATGAATTGCTCTGCAGTGACACCAGACCTGTGTGTTTCTCCGCTGAGGCAACAGGGGGCAGTCATGTCCTAATCAAGAAGGCCAGCATCTACGTATATTCCTTCAGTCAGAAATCATGTGCTAGAAAAAACCTGATTCAAGAGAGGGGGGGGGATCAGGAACCCAGCGAATTACACAACAGTCTGTGTTGTGTGTGTGTGTGACCGACGGTGCGTGTTAGGCATATGGCAAGTGAGCAGAGAGAGTGTGTCCGTGTGTCCGCTCTCTTGTGTGTATGTGTGTGTGAGAGGATAGGAAGAAGTAGTAAGAGAGAGAAAAAGGTAACAGCTCAAGAGGGGGAGTAAACCTCCCTTAGCCTCGTGCCGTTATGTAACTGTGTCTGCAAACGGGGGAGGTGTGTGCATGTACGTGTGTGTGTGTGTGTGTGTGTGTGTGTTTGTGTGTGTGTGCGCGCGCACGGTGGGGGGATTGGGACCAATTGATAGAAAGTGACAAAATCCTCCTCACATACAAGCAGGCTGCAGGGCAGACCTCAGTGATACTAACATGGGACGAAGGAGGGAGGAGGGGAAACCTCAGCGGGGAGAGGTAGAGCATTTCTCCTCGACCATGCAACTCGGACGATGACACATCCGTCACAGGTCCGCCGATCCAACGGCTTGGACAACCACAGCTCGTTCTGCGGCACGCGGCCTGATCTGCAACCTTTGCACTGGAGATTTCTATCGTGTCTGTGTTCTCACATAGTCGCTACCATTAACATCCCACATCCAAATCAGCCTGTCGGGCTGGTTTACGGCGTCCCGTGAGAAATGGCCATGAATGTCTTCAGAAAGGTCTTTTACAGAAATGCATTTTGTGTGTATTCTCTATTTCATTCTTACGGTACCTGAAAAGGGGTGCAGATGTTTCCTGGTATTGTTTCCTGCATATTGTATATTTAGCATTATATTTACTAGAGCTGAAACAATTAGTCGCTTTATTTGATTAGTCAGTCGACAGAATTATGCCAACAAGTTTCAGAAGAAAAAATGTCAAAAACTTCACTGGTTGCAGCCTCTAAAATGTGAATACTTGCTGTTTTTTTAGTCTTAGTCAAAACAAACTTTGGTTCTTATGATAGGCATTTGACTTATTGGCAATTAAATAACTGTTACAACAATAAGATGTTTACCATTAAAGCCTAGGATCAAATTTGAACTTGAATGGGATGGAATAATGTGGATTTTACCTGATGACGGTCGATCTTAACCCTGGTCTCCTTTTCCATCGCCTATCAGTGACTTGTCTGTACTGTACGTTTTGGTTTTTGCATTGCATGTGTCACAGTCGGCATATCATGGCGTTGCAGTTAGTTTCATCATTCTGAATTTATTTATTAGTCCCCGCCCAACACCGTCAGGATCTGTGGGCAGTGAAGTCTGTAAGGACTCTTTGGCTCACATTTAATAGCTGAACCCGTGGGGGAGAATGGGGGGAGGGAGGAGGTGCAAAGTTTGTTGTAATATAAAAAAATCTGCTTTTATTTATCTATATTTTGGGTATATACAAAAATACTAAATGAGACAATGACTGGGGGACAAGATAATTTTGTATGTCAGTATGTTAATTTGTTAGACACAGATTGCCAGAATAAATCACCCACCTGAATGTAAGAGATGTAATGTGTGTGTGTGTGTGTGTGCGCGCGCGCGCGCGCGTGTGTGTGTGTGTGTGTGTGTGTGTTATTACGGTCTGATTTTGAGAGCAGAACACGCTCCATCTACCGAGGCGATGGAGGCAGAGAGCAGCGGTCCAGAGATGCAGGTCATGGATCCCCATGGGCCCGGGCTGGTATTCAGGAATTATAGCAGGCCTTCCTGTCCCCCAGGACCGCTGTGCTGTGTTCTCTCTCCCTCTCTCTCTCCCTCCCTCTCTCTCTGGCTGGGAAACAATTTAGGGCTATGGAGGGAGCATCATTTTAGTTTTGAAAAGGTGAACTGAAAAGGAAGGTATATGATGTAAGAGTGGTGCCACCAGCTAAATTCATTTTAATTATCCGCCTTCAAATTTGAATTTTCGCGTTTGGAATATTAGTAATGTTTTTGGCTGGCTGGCTGGCTGGCAGGCACGGTGCCATAGTGCTGCAGCAGGCGAGAGGGAGAAGGATGGGCCCCATGTGTGTGTGTGCCTCACCGGAGTCGTTCCACTGCCCAGGTCTCTCCACAGTCCACAGGTTCTGTCAGCTCGTCGCGCTCAGCTGGGGTTACACTCTCCATCACTATTACCATGCATGCCACTGCTGTGGCGCAATGTCAAGAAGGTGACTGCAGAGCAGGCCTGGCTCAAAAGGATTTCCAATTACTTCTAATTGTCTTTGAGTACATACGTTGATTTTGTACAGAAAGGGAGATCAGAGCAATTAATATCCTTTAAAAATCCGTTGTATGCCTTTGTGACAGTTCACCACACACCATTACCTGGTCTGGTACTCTAAATAGGTTAAATAGTCGCAGGCTGTCACGTCGGATTCAGACCTGCAGTTCTGGTCACGTCAACATGCGCCACCTATAGGCAAGGGAAGTAGTTACAGCAGCAAAAGTAGACCGTACGGCTGCTACTTTAATTATTCCCCTATGTATTGTTTTATATAAAGGTTTAATACAACAGAAACATAATGAAGTTATTCTTCCAGCTATAGTTGGGCTGGACAATAATTCAGTATTAACATTTATTCACCTTCAGTCAAATTGTATCATGACTACTATTGTTTTGTAAAAGTCTACCCAAAGAATAATAGATTACAAGCATAATGTAACTGTGGGGATCAAGGCTTATCCTGTTTGATCCTAGAGTACGGCTTGTGTTGCCTCACCTTTTGAACTGAGCGAGGGTGTCCGAGGATATTCAGTATGAACTTGAACTGGCATGTTTTGGTTTTGTTGGTCCAACACGGTTGCGTTTGGCTGCAAAGTGCAATGTTGATTCGCCGTGGGCTCCGCAGTACGGGAAGTCATTTGTTTTCACGATATCGAAAACACCGCTTCATGAAAATGCTAATAGTCTAATAGTCCGCTGCATTACATAGAATATTTTTATTTGCAGTACATTGATGCAGACACATTTTTACTCCACTCAACATCAGAATCTGACGTTTGCTGCCGTGCACAACTTTTTAGGTTGTAAATTAAAATGCACTCATAGTTTCATAGTTCATTTTACCATAATCATTGAACATTTTCATATTAAAGAAGTGTATTGCGCACTATGTATTTATGTATGAAGAGGCAAAACACTAATGAGCTTCATACTACTTCTGCTGCATCTCCAATCACTTTGAATCACTTTAAGTACTGAGTTTGATTTAAGTAAAATACTTAAGCAAGACATTATTATATAGTGTTTGTTATAGTGGGCTTTTATTTATTCATGTATTCATTTTATTCAAATTAGGCTTCACAGAATGGCAAGAAAATAAAAAAAAAAAATAGCATTTGTATGCATGTTGTCACAGACACCAGCACACATACCCACACTCAGTGCTCTAACGATGGTTCAAAAATATGTATTTGCACACATAGAACATACATTGTTTACTTCAAGTCCAGTAGAATACGCTTAGTACGTATAGATGGATAAACGCAGTTGGTGGATGGTAGTCTGAGGAGCTTTCTTCTGCCAGTGGACTTAATTCAATGGAGCTTTGATCCGCTTGCAAGCTTTTACTTTTGTTTTCACATGAAGCACTTTTGTTACATTACTTGGCCCACGATGTCAGCTGCCTTCAAATGCGCCGTAAACTTCAACATCTGAGTTAAAAAGATGTTAATGTGACTTGACATGCCTTCGGCCTTTGGATGAAAACAATGCTTTTCTTTTAGATTCCAGCCGCACCAAGCTTCTTGATTTTGTTTCGCCAGAGTGAAGTGGACAGAGTATAACGTCTTGTGCTATCCTGGCTGTTTTAAATAACATACCACAGCATTCATACGCGTCAGCTCGTGGCAATATAAACACATAACATCAAACTGTGTAGGATGCCACGCAATAAAAGACACATGAAATGTAAATATGGCGATGATAATATTTGATCAAATTTAACCTTAAATTGTTGATATGGCTTCCGGCCTCGACACTCCATAAATGTCAAATCTCAGCAACTAAGAAGCTTTGACTTCCCTCATGTATTTAAACCACTTTGGTGGGTTGTTCATGTGTGCACAGCTTGTACTGTAATTATGATATTTCCAAGAGCATTTGAAGACAGGCCAGGTTGTCCTCAATGATGCATTCATGCAAGATGGTGAAACATGTAATTTCAAGCTTCAAGGTGAGCAGAGTTACAGTACAAAGTGACATGGTGGATTAAAGCTGTGGGTGTAAAAGTGTTCAGAAGCTGAGAACAGATCTCAACATTATTGGAAGCTAAAAATAAAAAAATAGATGCAGCACACATAATGACTGTTTCCACCATCATGGCCGACAGAAAGGGGCACATAGTAGATCACCGGACAACAGGCGGACCAGGCGTGGTGTTCCTGTTGGAGCTGAAACGATCGGTCGATTAATCAAAGTACATTTTTAACATACATTTTTGATCATCAGTTTTTTATGTTATCTCAAATGTGAATATTTTCTTGTTTCCTTAGTCGACTACAACAATAAAGTGGATACCTTCTGGGTTTTGACTGTTGGTTAAAAAATAAAACAAGACATTTTTTTTTTTTATTGTTTTCTGACATTTTATTGACCAAATTATCAGCAAGTAGTGAAAAATGGCTAATGGCAACTTCTCACAAGCCAAGGTCACACGCTGAGATTCTTTGTTTTGTCCGATCAACCGTCCGTAACACAAACATAATAAATTCAGAGGGATATATATCACATTTTAAGAAGCTGACATCTTATGGCATTTTGCTTGAAAAGTGACTGAAATACTAAAAAGATTGTTCTCAAAATAGCTGCTGATTAGCTTCTCATAATGGCCCCCTAACCTTCATTCCACCATCTGCGCTCCCCACAGGCCCCAGAGGTAAACTTTTTGTCGTATCGCACAGGCGCTTTATTTTATCTGTTCAATTTTTCACGACTTTGTTAATCATTTTATTCATAATGACTTCGCATCGTTGTTTTCCACTTCAATTAGTGCTTTTTTTAAAATAACGATTATGATCCTTATTCTGCACTGCTTTCCACTCATCTGTTTATCTCGTCTCTACAAGTGCACCAACATTTATTTAGACACATGGCCACTATCCACTTTGGGAATCAGCCCCACAGTTGCTCTTAGAGTGGATTGAGTCATGCCAACCCATTAATCCTTTTTCCCTTTTCTTTCCCTCTCCGTTGTTTGCTCTCTTTCTCACCTTCCCTTTTCATGTCACTGTGACCTTCCCTTTATCTGCCTGCCAAAAAGCTGAGTGCCGCTGGAGTTGCTTTAGCTCGAGTATTTGAAGAATGCACATTATGAGCCTCTGTCTCCGCAGTCATTTGTTTCCGCACCATGTGCTTGTTGTCGGCCAGGTAAACTGCAGACCGCTCTGCATGCATGATCTATCTTCATCATTTGTCCACTTGATGTGTGTTTAACGGCCCACTCTCAATCACTTTTAGCTACAAATTTCACACGTAGCACCTCTTTTTTCACCTGCATCCAAATACGCTGTCTTTTCTAGCCAACACCTCTCTCTCTCTCTCTCTCTCTCTCTCTCTCTCTCTCTCTCTCCCCCTCTTTTTCTTTCTCCTCGTGGTATGTTCATTCAGCTCGGGGCCACTTTGCCTGTCTGGCTTGCTGAATGGATGGCAAAAATCACCAGTGTGTGAATGGGTGTTTGGTTGGCTTGCTTTGTTAATGGTGTGTGGAGAGGATGATGGGTAGGACTGCTCTGCCCGCATTTTGTGAGTGCAGTCAAAGAAGCGTGCAGATGTGTGTTGCTATGTAGCGGCAGGGATCAGGATTGTCTCTGTGAATAAAAAAAGAAGAAAGAAAAGGTGAACAAGAAAATGAAAAACTGACATCTTGGATTTCAGCTATTACCACCCCCCCACACCCTCCTGCTGCCCCCCCCCCCCAATTGTCAGCAGCGTGAGCTAAAGCTAGATTGATGTCAAATAGGTTTGGTTGTGCCTCTCACACACACACACACACACACACCTCTCCACTCTCTCCATCCGCCTCTCTGCGATCTTTCTTGTTCTCTTTCTCCCTCTTGATAAAGTCTCTTTTTGCCTTTTGCTGTTACCCCCCTCTCTGTATTTTTGACTCCCTCTTTTTCCTCTCCTCTCTATCTTTCTTTCTCTCTCCGTCTCTACCCACCCCCTCACTCTTACACCCTCTCTCCCCTTGGTTTTGGTGCATTGCAGTGGCTCCACCACCACATTGGAGACACAACAGCCTTGGCAAACGAGGTCTCTCTCTCTCTCTCTCTCTCTCTCTCTCTCTCTCTCTCTCTCACACACACACACACACACACTCGCACACACTCGCGCACACACTTTCTACTTTATTCTCTTGTTTTAGCCCCAATTTCCCATCTCTTTCACTTTCGTACTCTCTCAAGGCTTATCGAGAGCGAGAGACAAAGCCTGGAGAATGAGCGGAACAGTAACCTCAACCATTTCCATATCAAAAAGCTGCACAAGATTTGAAATAAAAGCCACAAACCCAATCCTTTGCCCTCATTCTTGCTAGGGAAGACTTGCAGATTTCTATATGCACACACCACAGCCTTCAGAAGCCCCGTGCTTCTCAAGCAGTTGCAAGGCAACCACCTCTTCAGTTTTCACATAATGGATTGCTGTGTTCTGGGGAATAAAGACACTTCTTAGATCTTGAGCGGACAAAGACTTTGTAAGATTCGCTGTTTGTGTCATCTATCACACCTGAATAGACTACCAGGCGAGGGGCACCGCACTGTAGGAGGTGACTGTCAAAGCATCAATCCTGCTCCGCTCTCTGTCGTTCCCGATCTGCCAGCACTGATTAAACATACATCTGATGAGGGATTCTTCTCCAGTATCATGTATTCTCTGCTGGATATACCAACAAACTAACAAAAGGATTCCAGTATCACACTCGCAGTATAATGATCCCACATCTTTCAACGCCTCTGTGTTATTTCATATGTTTCTACTAAGGTGTCAGTGACTTTGGGTGTAAATAAAAATAAAAAAAATAAAGAAGAATCAGTGAAACACCTTCAGATGATACTGCAACAGGTCTTTATGTGTCTTTTCTTTACCAGCCGTGACAGCAACTCTGGTATTGTTATCACTTTGGCAAGATGTGGTCCTGGAGACACCTACTGTTGCGGGAACTACCACAGAGGCGGTTTTTGAGTATTTTGCCAGGTTTTTACATTTCTGTCTGTCTGTGGACAGATTCTGTGGACGCGGTAGTGTTGCAACCGTGCAAGATACAGTAATGAAACTTTGCAGATGTGCAGTTGAGATCTAAATGAAGGTTGAGTTTGAAGATGGGCTTGGTCCGAGTTGGGGGGGTTGAAGGGGCCATTGCCCCCCCCCCCCCCCCCCACACTTAACGTCCCTATATTAGAATATTATCTAATAACTAATACCTTCTTGGGCTTATTATAAGATCATTTGTTGTTTTTAAGAAGTGAAAATTTGTTTTGTTAAATAATGTTACCTGCAAAAAAAAGGCTAACATGTCCTTGTGTTACTTATTTGTATGTCAGTTCTGTTGTTAAAACAATTTGTTTGAAACAATAGTTTTGAGTGAATTATCTGCTTCCCAATCAAATCTGTCTTTTTCATGTTTACTCATCGCTACTTTTTTTGTTGTTGCTGACAAGCTTCTGGAAAGTGTCTTTGAAACACAAACAGTTATGCCACTATATCAGTTAAAAAACGTTTTCACTGTAAAGAAAACATTTAGAGGTTTTTTTTCTACCATTTGGAATGTCAAAACAGAGAAACATTGTTTTTCCTTGCACATAATTTTGTTGATGTGAGATTTCCAAAATAACCAAATAGTTTAAAGGTGAGAATATAAACTACTGATTTCTTCAACGTATTGTAGTTTATGATATGAAGAAATTAGGGGTCAATAAATAATAACATTTAACTGTTTTCCACCAAGTTTGTGTCACTGAAGCACTTGACTAAATAGTGCCAACTAATCCTACTCAGTCCTAGCTTCTAAATAGGGATGATGACTGTGAAGAGATGCTCGTTATTTGATGCAAACCTGGCTTTCAGATCACTTTAACTTCATAGTTTTATCTACTTCCATAACAAAATAAACTTACAACCAGGTATACAACCAAGATTTGAACGTGGGGTGTGCAAATCTACTGATCAAGACAAGCAGTGAATGTATAATATGTTACAGACACATGATGCTGTATAGTAGTAATTATTCCGTACACTACTGTATCATTGAGTACACTCATGCACTGAATTTCGGTGTAAGCATTTCCTGTATTGATTAGACTTTTAAAGTCCAAACAAACCACACAAGAAGAAATGGAAATTCACGAAACAGTCAAAGTCAAACAGGAGTGAATCGTGTATTTGTTGGGGATTACTTTCAGCCGTGGATTAATACACATTTGGTGCTCTGGTGATTATTTACAGCAGCAGGATGGTGTATTTGGGATCAGCTCAGAATAAACTACAGTGGCTGTGTTCATTCATCATAATGAACGGACACGCCAGACGGTGGAGCAGTGTAGCTCACTGATATAATGGAGGTCTATTGCACAGAGGAATACGTTATATTTGGCTCTGGCTTCACAAGCAATATATTTTGGCACGATCAAGTCATTGTTGGCTTGATCTATATATAAATATAACATATTGCCAGCCGTATCCTATAGAGGTGCAGTGTGTACAATTTGGCGACATCCAGTGGCGAGGATGCAAATAGAAACCAACTGAAACTTCTCCGAGTGCCATGTAGCGAAGGGTCCTATCCGGAGCCAGTGTTTGGTTTGTCTGTTCCGGGCTACCGTAGGAAATGATGGCTGCCTCCGGAGAAGACGATCCGCCTTCCCTGTATCGAAAACCCAACGAATCCTAATTACAGGTTATTATACATTAACAAAAACCTACTTATTAATATTATATCATGCAACACACCGTACCTTTAAGAGCAGACAAGAAACAGGCTGATAATGTTTATTCTGATCCGGGATCAGTTCATTAGTCACGTTCTTAAGGCAGTTAGCAGCACGTTTGCCCATCTCTGCCACACTGGCATGCAGGACTTGATGGGGCAAACCCTGTGAAGCATCCCTCGTTATAATCCGAGCTATTTAAGGATAACACTCCCACTTGTGAAAACCCAAAGCCGAGCCTGTGATTTAGAATTCCATGCATGCGTTATGTAATGCTTTTGTCTTTCATGCTTGAACTCCTCTCCAGGCACAGGCATAGTTTATTAATGAAAGGGATTGCATGATTGGGGGGTTGGTTGTCTGTGTGTGTGTGTGTATTTGCATCAGTGAACAATAGTTTGTCGTATCTGTGTGTGCATGCCTGTGTGGGCAGCGAGTGTACTGTATGCGTGTCTGTATCTGCTCACGTGTGTGTGTGTGTGTGTGTGTGTGTGTGTGTGTGTGTGTGTGTGTGTGTGTGTGTGTGAGAGTGGGTGGAGATTGTGGGGATTCCTGTGCACTTGACATGAGAAGCATGACAACATGGCCACCCACGGCCATGATAGGTCAGGGTTTGTCTTCCCTGAAGACCGTGTAATGGCCTGTCACAGTTTGCACGGATTACCCACTTATGCTAGTTGACATATGTGACATGTTGTGTGCGTGGACTGAAAAGCTCACAAACCAAGCGGAGACTAATAACAAAGAGTTGCTCACTATTGTAGATGACAAAGTCGAACTATGCCGCTGTACACTAATAGTTGTTGTCTTGTTTCTTCTCGTGAATTATTCAGACATCCTGTCTTGTTGAAGCCGTCTTCTGGGTTACACTCGGTATCTTTTTAGCCAGTCGCCAAGGAGGATACATCAAAGAGACTCACAGATATAGTTTTTCCTCAGACCCGGGACAATTTGGGGCCAAGTTAAGAAGAGCAGTGTTACGCGAGTTTTTTTTTCCGAGGAATCGTTTTGACTTTTCATCCTTGAAAAATGATCACGAAAAAAATGTTTTGGGAAGTTCGAAACTGTTCCTTCCCCCAGTTCATCCCGTACCTTCTAAAGATCTGATCAAGCTTCCCTCTCCTGCTCGTCTTGTTGCCTCTATGGACTGTGTGTGCATTTACTGACTCGGGTCGAAAACCAATGAAAAATGACGTGATAAAAAGAAAAATTCAAGACAGACCTCAAAAGGTCAGCCATGAGGAAACAGATTTTGTATGCCTTGATCAATGGATCGTCGAAGCTTTTACGCCGTGGAGCAGGTCCAAGTGCTCATCATGCTTCTAGCTTCTCGGTCAAATGAATACATGCCCCGCGTGCTCGTCAGCAGCTTATGTTGAAGCTGTCATTCGCTATCTCCGCCCGTCTCTCAGCCAAGAAGTGGGGGCCTGTCTTGGCAGGGGTTGGGTTTTAATTGAAATTGATTTTGTCTCCAGCGAAGGAAGCTGATGTAATAGATAGGCAATGTCTCGTAGCTGCCTGAAAATCTCCCATTGGGCCCTAATGGTTTTTGAAGGCTCATAAGTCTAGAATTGTACAAAAACAAAGCCTCTCTTGTTAACCTGCTCTTATGACAGAAGCCTCGGCAGAAAAATACACACAGACGCATGTTAGAGCACCAAACACATCTTTCAGGAAGCTACGACTGTTGCATTTTATGTTCATTGCCACTCATTTATGGCAATTTGTCTGCCTCACTTGCTGTGTAAACATCTAATGAAGCCATTATTTCAGCTTTAACTGTTCCCTTCACTGCTCTCGTTTTATTACCTCTCTCGCCTGTCTCTCCATATCCCTCACTCTCTCTTTATAGTGTGACTATTCACCGTCTGTGTAGGTGTGTATCAGTGGAAAATTGCTTCTTCTTCTCTCTCTTCAAGTGGGAAAGTAGTGACGAGGCGTTGAAGTGCGTGGAGGCTTGTCCTTCGGCATTAGGCTCCGATCGGCCGAGTGCAATTGTCCGGGCTCTTTGTGTACACCTCTAATTGAATTGAATCAGACCAATTGAACCCCCAATCTGGTTTCTATTGAGTCAGATGTGGAGGTGAGTGTATTTATCACTTTTCCTGCCACGCTGAAAGGAAAGCCACTTGCTCTTAGCAGGTGTTTGGCTCCCCGAGGCAGGTCAACGCAAGAATCGGTACCACGGGTTCTGCCGTTCGAGCCGTGTCGCGATTGATGGCTTTACACCCTGACATCTCAGCGGGCTCAACACAAAACCTCTCTTTCTTCACGGCTAAAGGTCTTTTCAGTCGTAATCTCCTACACAGCTCTGTGTTATGGATTGGACAGTTGAATCCCAATAGTTGTCAAACATTTTGTTTCCTCGTTTCTGTGAGAGACTTTGGCAGAGGAAAAAAGAAAAAAAGAAATCCCTGTAACGAGATGTTCACATTTTCTTCCTCTCTGCTTTCCTCACCCATTATTCAGAGAAGGAAACCAGCGTCAACGTCACAGTGTGCTATAAATGGATGTGCCTAGGATGCCGTGTAGTCAAGGAAACCATTTAAAATAGATGTTTATTTATTTTTCTTTTTTTTTTTTTTTACAGAGGAACGTTTCTGTGTGCTCCAAGTGGGGCTGAGCTGTGTGATGCATGTGAAAGATGAATCTAATAAATGGTGTTCTCTTGATATTTAAAATGGTCGTAGAAAAAAAAAAAAAAACGACTTCACGAGGGCTCCTGAAGATTTCATTAGTGCCCAATTCAGTGGAGTTCCTTTTGCCTCTGACTTTTCTTGGTCTGATTTGGCTTCTCCTTGGCAACGAATGCGATGTGGGAGAATTACAGAGTGATTCATCTCACTACTGTGGTATCTGGCTCAGTCATCGAGCAGCAGTACACAAACTAGCCTACTCTCATTCTGTGTGTAGGATCCCGGCTCCAACGTCACACTCTCAGCTGCACCTCCAGGACAAGTCAGAGATATCTAGTTGTTCTGTCTGTGTCAAGCTGGTGGAGTAATGTCCAGCATCATGCAGTGGAAAATTAAAATGAGCACATTTATTTATTATTTATTTGGAAGGTTGCAACTTTATATCAGATAATGCTTTTACATTTTTTTATTGATATTAAAGATGCTGTTTATCCACCAAAAAAAAAAGTGTTTTTGTCAGTCATTAGGTTCATTATCTTTTCCCTACTGCCTACTAATTTTGTGCCCTCAGCTGCTGCTCAAGATTATTGCATGTTGCAATTAGTACTCGCATCATTTTTTGGTGCCCCACTGTACAGTTACAGTACAGTAGATTTCATGCCTCAGACCTTCCACCAGCCCCTCTTTAGGCTGTGTTTATCACCCCTGAACAAACGCAAGTTAATTAACGAAAGAATAATTAGCTGCGCTAATTAGCGAGCTGTTGAAATCTCTGAAAGTGCATTTGTCTGACTCGGACACTAGTCCTCACACCTCAAAATAATTTGGTTTGTGCTTCCCCCTTGTGAATGTATAAGCGGCTTATGCATTTGCCAAACATTGATTTGATCTTCTCCGCTGACACGTGCACACTGTGATGGTCATGCTTGTAATCCTGTTGGCTAAATATGCTTAGCTGTGAAAGCAGATTAAGACATGGCTCTGTTTTCTTGGCCAGATATTCCCAGTGGCCCGGGTGATCTAAGCAGGAGCTCTGAAACATCTGTCCAGTGTTGTTGTGTTTAAGCGTGACCTAAGGCCGATGTTCAATCAAGTATAGTATAAAGAAATATACTATTGCATGTGCTGAGTGCGTAGGAAAGAGGGCATTACAAAGCAGATGATGTGTAAAATGATGAAATCAAAGAGTGCACCTATTTTAAATATGCTCACTTTTCCAACAAAACAAGTATTTTCATTTAGTTTTTTTGTGTCATCAATAGTTGTTGTTGTTAAGGACAGCTACGACTCAGATTTAAGCACGAAGAGGAACACTACGCGCTGTTCTGGAAGTCTTTCACCCTCGAGTCCAAGACGTTCCTCTGCAAAGGTGAATGAACCTGTCTCGGGTTACTGTGTTTCTGTCAACATGAAGTGCTTCGCAGCTAATTACAAATCTTTTGCAGTCATACTTTATAGTCGGGGAAAATTGCAATAGGCCTGGACATAAATCCGCTAAAAGTTAACCAGCAGCATGAACGAGAAGAAGTTGTTGTTCAAATAGTCTCAGCTCTATAGCATGATGCATCGCTAGCAGGCTGATCGGTGTAAGACTTTTGCAACGAACTAGTGTTGCACGATATATACCGATACTACTAAGGTATCGCAGTACCCTGCTGGGGTGTCTGTATCAGAAGCTGTTTTACCCCAAAAAATAATACTGTCTAATGTGATATCTGGTTGAAATAATGAAGTTAAATATCAAGGAAATCACATAAACTCACATAAAGGGGACTTACTGCATACCAGGTACATTTTTTTAATTAATAGAAAAAATTATTTTAAGTTCAATGCACTACGTTTCGTGACGTTTTATAATATTGCCGGGTATCATTTCAGTATCAGTATTGAGATATTTAGGCAGGGTATTGTACCAAAGTCACAATTGTGCTATTGTGACAACCAACAAAGACTAACAGGTGCCTCTATCATTTCCATTTGGCGATATCCAACCTTTGAGTAGACTGCCAGAGGCCTGACTGTCAGCCAGACAAGGTGAGAGCAGCATGCCTGGTGGAGGCTGCATAAGGCTGAGGAGGGGTAGTGGACTGGAAGAGGGCAAAGCTCTGGCACTGGGCACCAAAGCCTGGCACATGAGCAGCCAAGTGGAAAAGGACAGTCTGGTGAATCTGGTACCGGGCAGTGATGTATAGTGGATTGATTCGAGAAGGCACCAAAACAAATGGATAATATCATGTAATAATAAAGGAGGATTTTCTTAAGAGACAGAAAAAGAGGATCAAAAACACGTGTGAATTATCATGCTGTGCTTCATCATTAGTGCAAAACCAGAAACGTCTCCTTTCATTCTGTGTGTAAATACATAATGCAGTTGGATCGTATTTGGTCAGTGATCCATAAACATTTTCTAAAATTACCAGTGACAATTTTATACCAAATGTATAAGTGAAGCTGAACCCGCATTGCTCCCCAGAATGAAAGCGGATCATACTTTGGTGTAAAGGACTGTGACTAGATATCCGATTACTCCCAAATCTAGTCTCGCAAATTAGGATTGAAAGTCAAATGCTAACGTTTCATCTTGTCGGATCACATCAAACATGATCAGAGCCAGCAGGACTCGCTCGGGTCTGAAAAGAAAAATCCCTCACCCCCTACCTACGCTACATTAAAGACACGGTCCATAAATAAAGGCTATCAGCATGAGGCCAATCGTACAAACAGACACACACACAAAAAGCAAACATTGCAGCAAATCCATGCTGTGGTATTTACACATTCGACACAAAGATAAAACAGCGAGGAAGATGAGACGGCGAGAGAAAGGAGAAAGGAAAAAGAGAAGGAAGGAGGAGGGGGAAAGAGAGGGAAAGAAAGAGAGAGAGAGAGAGAGAGAGAGAGAAAGAGAGAGAGAGAAGAGAGAGAGAGAAGAGAGAGAGAGAGAGAGAGAGAGACCCACTGCTTGCTATATTGGACAGGAGTGCCGTTGCCATGGCAACCGCCAGCCCTCGATTGGTATTTGGAGCAGCGAGGGGAATTACTGCAGAGGATTTGATGTTCAGTACACATCTGGGGTCAGCTAATATGGCGCTACAATCAGCTACTCCTTTGCTCGCTCTGCACCGCGCTCGCAATCCCCTGTTTGGGACACGGCGGCTGGCACCCGACGCCACCGGCGTTAAAATCTCTCACCGAGTGCCAGATCTTCATCCTGACAGATGTTTGTGCTGCCAAGTACAATGTCGGATTGGCAGATGTAAACAGAGCATGTGTTAGTTTCAGGGTAGCACTCATTATTGGCTCTGTGAAATATGTATGTTTTTCTTCTTGTCCAGTCTTGTTTTTTCTTTTTCTTTTTTAAAGCTGCAGAGTTCAAGGTCAGACTGTATATGAATGACAACAAACAGCAGAAATACAGTTCGCCGTTACGTAATTATCGATATACTGTTTTCACTGTCATGAGCTGCTTGTTTAGTGTTTGGGATTATGTATTTTTATCGTCAGCTTTCAGAGACAGCGTTGGCTCTTGTTTAGTGTTTAGGTAATAAAATATGACACCTTTTTAGCCACAGAGGGGCATTCTGAGACAAGATGAGGTACAGTGAAGCGTGCCCATCGATTCTACAACAGGAAAAAAGAGGAACTTTTGTGTAGATGTTGCAGTGTTGGATAGAACATGTTTTATCACAATGTTATTCACCATCCATTTTTAGGGCAAAAAAAGAAAATGAGTTTGTGTCTTTCTGTTTGAAACTGTGTGAAGTTTTGTGTGTGTGTGTGTGTGTGTGTGTGTGTGTGTGTGTACCTGGGCTGCTGTGTGAGTGAAAGAAGAGATGTTTACTTCGACAATGAACAGATGGAGGAGAGACACCATCGCTACATGTTGTGATTGGATGTATTCACCGGAGTGATTCCAGATGCAGAAGCCGAACCCTCAGAGCTGTAGAAGCTCTGTTTGTGAAGCTTCTTGACGCTTGGGTTGGAGGGTCTTCCCCCACCTGAAAGTTCACTCCAAATACTACGCCTCAAATTTAGGGACGCTGATCCTAATCACTTAAATGTCATTAGAATTGACTTGTCCAATATCGATCACAGATTGACTTCTGCTCTTTCACATTACCCATCCATTATCTGTTATCCTCAGAGGGTCGCGCCGCGGCTGGAGGCGATCCCAGATGACATTCTGTGAGAGACGGGTGGGAACGGAACTCCGGTCGCCAGTTAATCACAGGGCTGACACCGAGAGACACATTGATGCTCACATTTACGCTTAGTGGCAATTTAGAGTCGCCAATTAAACCTAACATGCATGTTCCTTTGGACTGTGGGGAGGAAGACGGAGAAAACCCAAGCGGACTCGGAGAGAACACGCAAACACACAGAAGGAACTGTCTTGCTGTGAGTGCTAACCACCGCACCACATGCTACATACATGATACGGTACATTAAACCCCGCAAAACCTTTGCTATAGGAATGTATGATGCGTATCCTCTACCCAACAAAGTAGAGCATAAGGCTGGTGATACTCCATGTTTCTCTTTTTTTTATCAATTAATAACATGAGAATAATAAATCCAATGACTTTCTTCTGTCCCTCTGGGCCACACTGTGACAATGGGTAACATGTTCCTTCATTACCATGAACATGGGCACTGGTTTATTCAGTGTGACTTGCACATACACAGTCCACCATGGATACTCCGTTGCGCACCAAATGTGTATTAATCCACAGTTGAAAATAGTCCCCAGCAAAGGCACCATTTGCTCCTGTTTGGTTACTTGGTGAAAACTATACGGTGCCCAGCTGTTTTAGGAAATTACTTCTTTTATTTACTAAAATGACAGTAGATTGACTCGGTACCAAATGGCACATACAGGACAGGGTATCAAAGAGTTAACGGTGGTTTTTGGTCTCTCTCTCTTTTTCAATGAGAAAAATATAATTTAGTAACACCAACCTTATGCTTTACTATACTGCAAGATATTGACAATATCTTTTTATTTTGTTACTCCCAACTGAATGGGCTGCCTTCACCAAACATCTGTTCTGCCTCCCCTACGTGCCTCTCTGAGTGATCACAAAGCAGACAGAAAGATCAGATTGAAAACAGATATTTCATGGTTCTGGTAGGTTTTCGTTAAGTCACAAATAAACCCAAACACCCATTTAGGGAAAAAAATAAGTATTTTGAAACCACTTCCCGCTGTGCCCACAAAAGCAACTGCAGAGCTTTATGGCATCGTCTTGTAGCCTTTGCGATTTGATAAACAAGCTTCATATATTTGTGTAATGATGTTTTTCTGTGCAGGGCATGCTCTACTAAACAGAACTTCAAATAAATAGCTTTTTAAATTTCAAAGCAAACACTCTTCTATCTCTCTCTCTCCCCCCTTTATTCATGGGTTTCAACTTTTCACTTTGGATCCTGTCATTTTTTTCTACTTCAGTTGATAAATCTGCTAAAAGGGTTCAATGTCACACCAGCATTGTCATTTAAATATTTGAATGTCGGCTTCACTTCCAGCAGGAAAAGAGGATGGCAAGCACTCTGAGTCCATTTTTAGCCTCTGGTTGTAGATCTGCACCACTTTCACATCCTTCACCACACACTTTCCTTTCCCCCTTACTCACGTGTGTATACTGTACACTAGGGCACACACACACACGCACACACACACACACACACACACACACACACACACACACACACCCGACACACACACACACACACACACCCGACACACACACACACACACACGTTTATACTATAGACCTGCAGAAAAGATTTTATCCAAGTCTTTGAAGTCTATAAGCCACGAAATGTTCCCGAACATAATTAGGAATAAGGAAGAAGAAGAAGAATATGATGATTTAGCAACGACCGGGTGCGGATTAAAGCAGCCAAACTAGCCATAAATAGATTATTTCCATCTTTAAGTGCTTCATAGTCTCAGTCGTGACGCTGTACTCAAAGACCCATTCACTCAAAAGCACCACAAGAGACCCACATACAAAGACAATAGTTTTATTTAAAAGATTACGATCACTGTGAGCCATTTTCATAGATATGTACTGATGCATTGTGGTTGTAAACGCTAAATTGGCAATTAGCAAGGCATTATGGTCAATTTGTGAGATTGTCAAACAACGGGCAGCATGATTTCTCTACCTTTTTTCACTGAGACAAACTCATCATTGTTTTGTTGTCTTATAAAGAGACAGGGTGATTAGTTTAGAACTGAGTGGCTGCAACATCTCCCCCATCATTTTTTGTAAACTGAGCAGGGTAAACAAACTCATTCAGCAACATAATGCTCGTGGCAATCAATTTTCCACAAGTAAAATTCAAACAATGCACCGCGGCTGCTAGCATTCAATAAGGAACTCTGGCTGAAACACACTGTCATCGTTGAAATTGACATGGATTAGGTTTCCCATTTTTCCGAAGTGATATTTTCTGCTGTGCGGTGAAGTGAGTGGAGTGTGACCAGACACATTCATTCATGGAGCAAAGGTTGTTGGAAGTTTAACCCTGGGCCGGAGTTTTATGGAGGAAGTGATTGAAGCGAAAAGGGGTTCTACATCAAACACAGCGCACGCCAGAAAAGTAGTTCGGTCCGGTGGCGAGTATCTGTTGTTAGGGGCCCATCGGCAGACCGACGGCAGCATTAAGGGAGGGCCCCATAGTTCCCGTGAGAACCGAAGAATTATAAAATTGACACTTTGCTAAGCCCCGCCCCCCACTGGTACTTTGTCAAGCTGTCAGAGCTGCAATGGAGCCCACACGGTCACTAACCGCACTCCAAGCAAAAATGTTATCTAAGTTTTCGGAAAAAAAGGAATTTCAGAGACGAGCAGAGAAAATATGCGTTTTTAAGTTGTATCAAGAATGTCAAACTGATTGAGCAGCAAAAACGGGTCAGAACGGGAAAGATTCTGCCGGTAGAGTGCAGATCTCCGCCAGGTGTGTCTGCAACAACCTCTGCTGTATTGTGCGTTAGAATTATTGCACTTCATTCAAATTCAAAAACAAGTGGTGATGTATGCAAGCAGTTGGCTCGAAGTAGTTGTATGAGACATTTCATACAATCTTGCTAAAACAAAGCATACTCATAGCGCTTCTACTCTTTTTATATTTACACATGTGACTGATTAGATGAATATAAAGCTAGAAGCTAAAGCCTGCAGATTACAGTGTAAAAGTGAACCGCCACATTACCTGGTGATCAAGACAGAAGATAATGAGATTAATATACAACACTGTTCCTGTAAAGCCGGGTCTTTATTCACTGTTGCGATCATTCACAAGCAGAAGCAGCATGTGTACATATTTAGTATTCAGTAGCTTGTGTAGCATAGAAAAGCAAACGGTAGTTAATGATGTGCTAATGCACTCTGTTAATGTTGGCTCCACTGGTTTTTTACATAGAAACAAAACGTTTTAGAAACTTATATCTCCTTCCAACCTCTGATGAACATCACTATTATATGTACCCCAAGAACAATGTTTAAACATCACTAGTTGGAAATCCACAAAAAACAGCCTGAAAATTTAGAAAATATGAAACGATTGAACGCCCGAATAGTGTCGACACAGGTCGGAGCTAGCCGATGCTACGCTATGAGTGGCCAGTCTGCGTTTGAGGGGCGTGACTTAAGGTCAATCGAGAATTTGAATAGATATAGGTCATAAGGCCCACCCCTTCCACTCTAGCGGACGAGACAAGGGCCAGACTAAAGAAAAGTATGTCAAATAATAAGTGTTTCTGTCATTTTAAGTCATTCTCATGTGAGTGCTAGTTTTTCTGATAAGTTGGGTTCTGAAAAACAAACAAAAAATTCACTTTAGAAATAATAATTAATAAAACTTTCCCTGATGCTTTGACCCGGCGGGCGGTCGCCTCGGGCCCAGCGGGCCACCAGGCTTCCAATACACTGGCGGAAACCCTGCAGTGTTATGTTTGTTCATATAACTCTGGACAAGAAACAGCGTTTTGTTCAGGGCTGTGTGGCTAACAGACTTTATCTTTTCTTGTCTGGAACATCCTTGTCTGTATTATGACCGCTTGGTCATGTTGGGTGATGCACACAGAGCCCCTGAAAGCTTTTCATTGACAGAAAATTTAATTAATGTGGTTGCCCCCTGTTGAACTTATAGAACCAAATGTACCTGTATTGATGCACAGTACAAAGTGTCTTAGACGGATCTGTGTTATACAATGCATTTCTCCCCAGCGTAAATATTTGATAGAGAGAAAGAGCTTACTGCAAACCCTGTGTCTCTGTGGGGATAAAAGCCCCACGTTTCTCCTCTCACTCCTCTTAAGACCCAAATGGTTTTGTAACGCTCTCTGTTCTCTGGTCTCACAAGAGTTATGGCATGTTTTTGACTTATCCTCAACCTTCAAATATTGACTTTTTTTTATTTTTTTATATAAACTAGTGTTTTTTTTATATAAACTAGTGTAAAAAAAAGAAGACCCGGCAGCATTTGTCACTTTCATTTCAGAGATTGGTAATGAGAAAGCAGAATCCCTGTAATTAATTAAATTATTATCTAAGTGAACCAGTACCCCTTCCAGTCCACACCCCGCTCCTCCTCCCTCCTCCTCTGTGTATTATTCATCATAGAGGACTCCTGCCCTGCTTCCCCGGGCTATTTTTACCCAGCATGTCCGTCACATTAACTGAGAGCCCCAATCCCCTGCTGCTCCCAGCAGCAAGCCTCCCTCCATCTGGATCATGGATTACATCCCTCATTTTCTACCCTTTCTCCTATACTCTTGGTACCTCTGAGTATCCCCCCGCCCCCCAATCCCCTTCTCTCTCTTAACATCCCTCCATCTCTCGTTTTATCCCCACTCCTGTCTCTTCACCACTCCACTAACCCTCCCGCTCTCCTCGCCTCTTACTTATGTCTTTCAATCATTCATATTAGTGTTCCCAGTCCCCTGGGAATACTCACTACACATCTCTTCAGAGCGCGGTCATCGCCTGCTGAGCTACTGTAACAGCACGGCTGACATACCCGGCCACAGGACACACATCAGTCACACACTTTCATTGTTTACAGTGAAACGCTGCCTTGTTGACATCATGTTTAAAATCCAGCCATGACTTGATCCCAATAGTATGAAAATAGAACTTTGGAAACTCATAATATGAGTTTTTAGTTTATTGACTTATTCATTTTTGGTTTTATGAAAAGCTATATTTTTTAGGTTTCGTATCATTTGGAGATGAGGATTCATACTTGTGAGCTCAATATGCAGGTACTAAAAACTAAATGCTCAAACTTCTTTGTCTGAATTAATTGTAGTTGTTCATCCCCCATCAAAGAGGAGAGTTGCAGAAGGTGCATGGATGTGTCGGCTCATATGATGGGAAAGTGCTTTAGTTACATTTAGTCTGCACTATAATAAACCAACACATTGACCCATGAATGACAATGTACTAAAGACAAGAAAATGAAGAGGTGGACAGGTGGTTTTCCATTTTTGTAATGGCAATAGAGCCTTCATCTCCTAAACACGCTGAGCCCCCAAGCAGGACTTGAAGTCGAGCTTTTGGCTTTACTGACTCTTTTTTCTCTCTTTTTTTTTTAAAGAACAATAACCAGGTTTCCGACAGGGAATTGCAGGGGCACAAACTGTCAAAAATAAATGGTCTTTGTTATGCTCTCTTTCTTGTGAGTCGTGCACAGGCTACAAAACCAAAGTAGAAAAACTCGGCCAGTTTGTGAAATATGTTTATTTGCTGTATTCACAGTCCGATGAGAACATCAATATCACTTTCAGTGGTCCAGGATGTGTTTGGCCTCGCTTCGCTTTAGAGGCTTGAAGCTCGGGGAAACAAAATGGGGCATCAAAATAATAATAATAATATATGATAATATTTTCATTTTTCGAGGTGGCTCCTTCAAACGAGGGCATGCATGTCCTTACGTCTCCTCCTCTCCCTCCTCTTGTTTACTCGGCGACTAATGAACATGCTTCATTTGTTTACAATTTAAGTTCAGAGAGCCACTTGTTTTTGTACAGGATGCAGCACCGACATGCATATTTACCGTCATACAAACAACACAGATTGTCCAAGTTCACTTTGGTAAGATTGGACCAAAGTTAATTGACATATCGATGGCCAAAGTGCAAAACCTCATATATGCAGAATGATCCAGGAAAAGTGGGAATAACCTCCTATCTGCACTTTGTATATATATATATTTTTTCTTTTTGTATTTCTTTGTATTTTGTATTATGTATTGGGTATCCTTAACAAATAGCATTCTGCAAGTTTTCTTTTGTATTCTCAAAAAAGTGCATTTCTCAGATAGCAGGTTTTGCTCTTCGGCCATCGATATGCAAATGCAACACTAGTACAGCAAAATAAATCTTTTTATTTTGTAATATTTATTTTGAATAAAAAATATTTAGTTGAAACAATCTGAGGAAACGGAGGGAAATTCCTGAACTACTGGATTTATGCAGCCCGAGTGATAGTCCTTCAGGACATTTTTACATAAAAGCAATCTTAGGGCACGATGTCATTTAATTTCCAATGAGTTCCCTCTATCCCTATCCCTCATCAAATTAACAGGGCCCCTTCTGAGAACCAGGGCCTGCTCATTACTGGTGGTTATGTTTCAGTCTCAGAAAGCACAATCTCTCTGCAAAGTTCCAGGCTATTGTAACACTTTTCTTTATTTCCCATTTAAGCCCATTTCCCCTCAAGGTAGCAAAGTTAATATTTTATGAGACCCACAAGCTGACATCATCTAGAGGTTGTGCACGTCCACGAGAGCTCGAAACAATCTCTGCTATTGCTGAGCCTCTGCTGAACACAACCTGTTGTCGTCTTGTTTTTCTCTACTTTGTGAATGTATTCACTCCAGCACCAAAGACTCATGGAGGTAAATGATATCGTGCACACTGAGCTGATTAAAAGCTGGGATTACTAAACAGAGAAAAGTAGTGTTTGCTTTTTAATCAGAAAGTGGCAGCATCTTGCAAATCTAAGACCAAGACTGATAGACCGTGCAGAATTGTCTACTTAGTCTTTGCTGGTCTTGAATTACAACATATATTCTCTAGAGAACAAGTACCACCCTAAAAAGAGGCGGCCATGACCCTTGAGTCATTGTGCTTCCAACCAAATAACATTGATTGACAAAAATGTCCATCGAACTCCCCACCTGCAAACTAATTTGCTCTATTTTCTCTTTTATATGGTTCCTTACATTTTGTGATTTGTGAACATATCCATACTGTATTATTATAAATTCAGAAAAAGTAAGTGCTTTGGGGAGGAAAGACGTGCACAAAGTGTGAACCCATAAAAAAACTCTCAAAATCCAACTAAATTGCATATATCCTGTCTGCTACACAACAAATGTCTGCTCTGCAAATCATGAGTCCTCTGTAAGCAATTGAGAAAAAATGAGAAAACAAAAAATACATATATATTTCTTTATTTTGAAGCCACCTAATTTTGTAACGTAACACCGTCATAGTTCTGCCAGATCGTTGTTCCAGGATCCATCCATCCATCTTTCCAATGGTTGCACAGCGTACATATTTAAACCATGTTAAATAATCTGGTGGTCATCCAGAATTCATAGAACTGCAGTTGTTCCGTCAGTCTTGTTTTAATGTCTTCTCCGTACACTCAATGGACTGCATTTTATTTGCATGACCTGAAGCGTCTCCCTCAGCGTCCCGCCTTCAGGGATGGCTGAGATGGTGGTTCATAACCAGACTTGTTGGAACGTCTATCTAGGAAGGCTGCTACAGCCGAGGCAGTGGAGAGAAAATAATGTGGCATAAAATGAGTCTCAAAATGGTCTCGAATGTGTGTTATGTGTTTTAAAAACTAAAAAGGAGATTTTCGAATGTGTACAATGATTTGTGCCTAACTGGGTACTCACTAATGCGTGTTACGAACTACGCACACATACCAAGCAATTTTAACAAGTGTAAGACCGTTTCACAAATGCACACATCGAAATCTGAATAGAAATTAATATTTTACATACAGATTTTTAACATTAACTTCAACTTCACGTATCATTTTTTCCTTCATCATCAGGGAACATTTGCGTGTGGAGTCTCCAGCTCCACACAGATACACATGCTTCGTTTTAAGTGCTGCTTGAAAACTGGGACATTATTTCTTATCGGACAGAATAGTCAGTCAGCGTATCTTCATAAAGCGGTCCGTATGATATCCTACGAAAAGTCACTCCTCGTTTTGTCGTGCGTTTTCCTACAAAAGCCTACAACAGGTGTCAACAAAGTCAATTTCCGCTCGTTACTACGCGCGTACGGTCTTTTCAAAATAAACTTCCGTCCTCACAGGAAACTCGGTTAGGTTCAGGCAACAAAACTACCGAGTCAGGTTTAGGAACAGATCGTCATTTGGGTTAAAGTAACCACGGAAATGCCGTTACTGAAGTACACAGGTTACGTGACAAAAACATCAACAGTGACTTCTTGTTTCACTTAAGGAACGATCGCTGTTTGTTGGACCCAGTTATGCGTTGTGGGTGTAGACCACAGGGCAACGTCATAGATTTATTTGCAGATTTATTTTGCCTTACAGGGTAGAATTACAATGAATGTTATAGACTGGGACCAGACTTAGAAGACTGAGAACTCAAAAAAACGGGGATTCACTGTTAAGGGTCGGCGTGAGGAAGAAGCTTAGGATTCGGGTCTGCAAAGCAGGGAGGATCAGTACACAGAGAAGAAGGTCTGCCCCGGAGGCTCAACTCGTCGACAAAGATACCCCTGAGCCTAATTTGGGCGTACGTTTTTAATTACATCACACCTTTGCATGCTTCTTAGTCCAAACACCCTCCTATATGTGACAGACGCTAACACAACAAGGTAAAGGCTCTTGGGGCTGATGTGTTTTTTTCCTCTTAACACTTACTAGATTACATCATCTTCTTTTCCTCGACGCCCTTTTCTGTCTTCTTCCCCTGCTCTCTCAATCTCTGTCACCCTATCCTGTCCGCTTGACATTAACTTCTCCTGTAACACTTTATTTGAAGGGGCGTGCATAAGACTGACATGGCACCTGTCATGAACATGAAGGAGTCTTTGTGAAAGTTCATGACTGCTGCACTGCATGCCAAAACAACGAGACAACCCCTCAAACAAAGTGTTACCACTTCTCTTTAGCATCCGTCACCGAGCTGCTCCATCCATTTCTCTGTCTTGCCCCCTCTCTCCTTCCCCCTCCCTCCCCAGTGCCCTTTCGACCAAACACACTTCACATTAACTTACCTTATCTTCGTTTGGCTCAGTCACTCGTTCTATCACCCAACCCCCCCTCCCCCTCCCAAACCCCTCCCCCCACCCCCACCCCCTCTCACTGCTGAGTCAGCAGCTGGTTTCTGAGGTTGTACCAGTTTGTGTGTGTCAGGTGGGAACAGGTGACGCCGCAGGGTGCATGCTGACCTCACTGCGTCACTTTCACTCCAACTCACTTCAAGTTTGGTTGAGATGCCGCCCTCTCTCCTTGAGGCTTCTTCAAGCTTGTACGAGCGGCATGGGACTGAGGGAAAAGCTGTCCAGAGGCTGGAAATGCTGGCACTCACTGTAAGACTTACTGTACATCAGTTTTCTTCAATTCATGTGTAATCCTCAGGTAGTATAATCCTCATATTATACTGGAGCTTTTATAGTCCAACGTTTAGTATCTCAGAAATATATTGTCTTATAACAAATAAGACTACAAATGTGTATTCCTGTTGTACACTCTGATATCAAAAGCAACAGCGATTTAGACAAAAACAGTCCAACGGCGTGATGAAGAACTTCTCAAATGAGAGGATTTGATAGAAGAAAAGTCTTTCTACTCTTTCTGTCTGTCTTGTCTTGACCTCTCCCTTTCACCTGCTGAACCCTTTGAAATGTAGCAGTTATTCACAGTGCTATTTGGACAAATAGCAAAAATACACACACACACACACACACACACACACACACACACACACACACACACACACACACACACACACACTCACGTAGATAATGCAGCGTGACAGAGTAAGTGCTAACAAGCAAGCAGGGCAGGGAGTGTTCAATCTTTCTCCTGAGTATCAGAGTCAAATGTAAAACAGATTGCCGTAACATTCACATTAGCATTACATTATATTCACCTCCTCTCATGAAACATTCAGCCTCTTTTAATATTGCATATGTTGTGAGATTTTGTTGGTACATCAACCTCCTAGGATAACTGAGCAGGGATCAATTATTAATGTTATCATTATCAGAAAGACAGCAGCCAAGAAAGCCAAAAGCTGTGTTTATAATTAAACATTATGAAAAAGTTTTAATCTGGATCTGACCCTAATACGCACAGTGACAAACAATACTGAGATTCATGTGCCAGGTTTTTCTTTAATCTATTATTTAAGCAATTGCAGTAGAAAATGGCAACAACAAAAAAATATTGTCTCGCAATTTTAAGAAAACAAATCCTCAATCTGCACCTGGTTATTGTTTTTCAAAGAAAAATAGCACATGGCCTATCGTTACACAAAATATCACTGTAATGTATCATTTTTTTATGTGTAATTATAGACGAACTGGTCTGTAAACTGATATAAATTCCCTTAAAAAATCCTCCAATTTACCCAGTAGACGCTGTACTTTCACAAAGGTTTATGGCACGATGACAGCCGCATCAAACTATTTTGACAAACCAATGTAACGCTAGTAGTTTGCCTTCAGTCTTTCAGAATAATGGGTGACGTGGAGTTGAAACTAGTAATAATAATAATAATAACAATAATAAATTTAATTTGTAACGCACTTTTCATTCCTAAGAATCTCAGAGTAACTAAATCAGTTCAGAGTAGGCAATATTGTTTGACTCATATTATTTACAAGCTGTGGCCAAGGATGATGACAAGTTCTTCAAATTCAAAGACAAAATACATAATTTCTTTGTGTTTGCCTTCCAGAACGACACACTAGTGTTTTCTGATCTGATTCATTCTTTTGTTACACTGCTGTTGTGTTGTGTTTGGTTCTCTGTTCACATCAGTTTCATAATAGTGATGGTACTGAGAGAGTTTAGCTGAGTCCCTGAAAGGAGAACTCCACCGATGTATCGCTGCACTACAACGGTATGATATTGTTGGACTCACGATGGACTGTTTATAAAAAAAAAAGGATGAAAACCGATACAGCAAAACTAAAGATATTGTCTTTTTTTATTCCATGCGTTCTTATTCGTAGTCTAAACCGGCCACCTATATTACCCACAATGCAACTACACTGCTGATAGTTCCGTAGGAGGTTCGGTGTTATGCTAGTAGCGGCTGATGTAGCCCGTTGATGCTTGAAGAGCTACAGAGGTCCGGTAAGCTCACTGCTTTCTGACTTCACACCTCCAGAGTTTTCCATTTTCACATTTGTAGTTTTCAGCTCCAAACAACGCTGACTCAAGTGACATCACTCGAGTATATTTATCAGACTTCACAGCTCCCTGTTGTGCCACAAAATGCTTTATACAACTTTTTTCACGTATGCAGTAGTATTCCCCAAGACCTATAAACAGACTTTGATGTGTAAAATGAATACTGATCTTACCTTTGGGCATTGCAAAGCCCCTAGATCTCAAAATAGATCAAGATAAAAACTTTGATACAACAATGAAATGCATGAGAAGAGTCTAATTTCCCTCCATATTTCAATTCTTAGCTGTTCTTGTGATGTCAGCTGGTGTAAATTAGAAAGTAAAGACACAATCCAAGTACATTTCGATATGTGCCAGCTTTGAACACGGCCAGTTAAGTTTGCAAGCCAGCCAGCAAAACAACCTTTTCAGGCAGATGATAGCTTCCCAAGATACAGCACTGTCTTTCTTTTCTTTTTTTATCTTGTAATCTTCACTCTAAATTACAAAGTCAGAGGAGTAGAACCAGAGAAACTCCTTAGTTCTGAATGTCCAATAAGTGTGTGTTTGTGCCAGTGAGGCTCTTCCAAAGATGCCAGAGCCAATCACCACAAGGGAATTTAGTGCCTCTATGCTTCCTGCACCAGTGGGCAGATAAGATTATAGCATTTAGATTTAGAAGACATTCTATCACTTCAAGCTGACTAGATCTTCACCGCACCCGTTAAAACCTGAGCAGCACTATATCAACAACATGCTGCCGCCTTTTTTTTTTTAAATTTGTGGATGCAATAAAGGCTTGCTGTGATTTCTTCATTGTCTGACTGTAGTTCCACTTCGGTGTGTGTGTGTGTGTGTGTGTGTGTGTGTTTGTCACTAGCTGCTGCTTACGTAGCAACTGTATTGATTAAGTTTCTTAGGCTACAGAACATTTAACAAAACCCCATTGTGCATGTTCAGCCCAAGGGGCAAATTCTGGTGCTGAAAAATGAAGTTAACAGAGAAGTGGCAGAACCTGCAGTCCCTCAAATGACCACTTGAGGCTGTCTCCAAAAGGAAGTCAATCCCCATAGACCGCCATGTTAAAATACCCAACTTTACAGGCAAAATTGTTTACAGCCTGGTACGTTTTTGGTCTCTATAGTTAAACAAGACACACGCTGTGGGGAGAGGCGAGGACTTAGGGCGTTAACTTTCTTTTATTTCATAACGTAAATTAGTCCAAAACTGGGTCTCTATCATAAAATTGGCCTTTTAAGATTAGGGCTGTTTTAAAACAGTAGATGGGGGTTTGAGCCATTTTCAGCCAGGAAATGCAGATTTTATAAATTAAAAATGATTTCAATACCAGTATCCATGTGTTACATCCCAGTACACTTATATTAAATAGTTCGTTAAAAAAAACACATTTAAGTGTGCAGTTACTCTTTGATGGAAAACGTTGAATGATATTAACACAATATCACGATCCATGATACATGTCCATTACTGAAAAGGTAAGGCAACACACTGTCAATGTGTGATTCGAGCTTGAAATGATCTACCTCCCTGATATAGTCTTAATTCTATCAGCCACGAGCCGGGCTGTAATCTTATTATCTGTTGTTAACAGAGTTGGGGTTGGGTGGGGGCTCGGTAGCGATGGGGATCTCCACAGGGCAGATTACCTCTGCATTATCCACTCAGAATAGGACATTATCACCTATCACAAGCCAGAGGTGTCAATTGATCCAATCAGATTGTCCCTCCAGTGATGCGGGCCACTCCCATCAACAGTTAATTATAGAGAAGATGAGACAATTTACCTCCGTGGGACGAGCTAGTGCCGCCTGCTGGTCTGTGGCTGTACTGCATGTTGATCCACAGCTCAACAACATGCTTCATGTCTGACCCCTGTGAAGGTTGAGTCATTTTACTTTGTGCCCAGTGACTTTCAGATGTAGGCAGCAGCTGCTACTCAGATGCTGCAACTAGCAGGGAATCCACGAGTGTATTTATTAATAGATTATAAAGCTCAGCCTTGTTCCGAAGTCTTTCAGTGTTTTACTTGAACAGATGAGAAGGAAATGGCTTCTCTTCATTTAAAACATTGTACTGGGCCACGAGATACTGGACCTCTGTGATCTTATACAATATGTTCTTTTTGCAAAAAGCCTTAAAGGGCCATTTCAGCATTTTTCAACCTGTTTTTTTTTTTTTTTTTTATTATCATGGCCTTTCTGACTAATAGCTCATGCACTAAGTAGATCCTTGTACATTTAACAATAGCAAATCCAGGGGACCAATTTCTGTATTTCATTTGGACTGGCATTTGAATGGATTTATGTAAAATAATTGTTTTTTGGGGGGCACATGCTGCTTGCAAGAATATTTGTTTTGTCAAAGTCACATTTTCCGAATCATCACAACATAGGTGGCCAGTCACATGACCCAAAATCAGACTGGCCACAATTAGGAGAATTGCTCATTGCTGAAAAATCATTATCTTTCGGCAGCCGAAAACTATTTATGAACATTGACATATCTCCTTTTAAGTTGATATGGTGAAATGTTGCTTATTTACACATCCAGCAGTTACAGAGCACCATTCCCATTTATTTCGAGTTGTGTTTGTGTCCACCTGATGAACAAAGGTCCAACATTAACTCTTTTAGCTCTGTTTTGGTCTCAGCTACATATTTCTTATGGGAAATATGTGGCTCTAAAGCAGCTAAATGCTCCACTATGTTCACCAGCTAGTTGTTGACTGAGTCCGTCTGCTGTTTCGTGCTGATAGTGTACGATGGGTTTCTCTACTATAACAGCTGCCTGCTGCGGCAGTGAAAGTGAACCAAAACAGTTAAGTTGCTCCTAAACAACTAATCGATGAGCTGGAACTATATGAAGTTCAGTAAAGCTGAGGACAACTTCAGATTCAATTGACCCCTTTTATATTGTCAAATGTTTTTTACATTGTCATGTGATACATTGTAATTAAAATATTGAGCCACTTTAAGGGTCGGGTGTGAAGGAAAAGCCACCAAATGACAAATGATGAAGGAGTCCCACAAGATATTGTGGTGAGCTTCAAATAACGTGCATGACCCTTTCCTTATTGATCAGCCCTCTCTTGCCAATTGGCTTTGTTTGGTTTTGACCACAAAAAAAAGTACAAATCATTATTGATGCTCGTTTTGCCAACAGAAAGAATAAATGACAAAACATCCATGTGCAAAAAATGAGCATTTGATTTCCTGTCATACTGAGATATTGTCCAAGTGGAAGACACAGAAACCACAAACAAAACGTGCAGACGTACTCTTTGTTTCTGCAACTGTTGCTCAGAGGTTTAAATGCGTTGGCTGCTTTTCTTATCCACTAGATAGTAGAACCTGAAAGCTGTAGACCAAAGCAGCCAAAATATCCACAAACAAACCAGACGCGAGCAGACACTCCCTTTATCTTGGAGGGGATCTTTTCATTATGTAATCATTTTCCCTGACATCATGGTGTAAAAATAAGAAATGCATTAAGTAAAGTAGCCCAAAATAATAGGAAAGGGGGATATAAATGTGATATGAAAGGGCAGAAAGCTTACCGAATGTCACCTGCTTGTCAACTTGCTCTGTACTTTAATCCAGACTGAGAAAGATATGAATGCTGGATAAAAGTAACACAATTCAAAGGGATATTTCAGTCTCACATTGATGTGTTTATTTTGGGACAATGTTGCACTAACACAGACACAAAACAGTGTCGGCCTTACTCGTGTCGACGAGCCTCACCTCATACCGTTATACGTTGGGGGGGTGCGTAGGGTGGGGGGGTTAAGTATATGCTGTCCGTCAATACCGCACCCAGTGTTGAGCCACTCGCCAGCCATTCAGCCGCAGATGATTTTCCTGGAAGCAGCCTGAACAGTTGCAGAGTACCAGTCAAGTAATCAACATCATGTGGGGATGTGGTCACACATGGGGAAAATAGCTTGTGTGATTGTAACTGGCTTAAATGCATAACATGGTGTACTCTACTAACTACCCCATCAACGTCTGAGTGCCCCTCCCCCTCCCCCTCCCGAGTGCAGTGTGTAGTATTTTTGGTGGAAATGTCAGCTTAGTGAGGGCTAGCCTATAGGTACACTGTTGCAGAACAGACAGAAATAGAAACAAAGGTCAACGTGGCATAAAATTAAATCGGATTGCTTAATGTGAGAACAGTAATGAGGTGACCTTTCATGAGGATCACATACCTTGTGATCTTATAGTACAAAAAGCACACAGGTGAAGGAAACGTTTCTCAGATATGTACAGTACTGAGTAAGATCTTTTTAACACACGAGGGAGGCATTATTTCATCTATTAAGTACGTTTTTCTTTTTGCTCACAATAAAAGAGGTTAAGTTGTGTTTCGATCTGTAGTGTGTTGCATCTGCCACTTTTCTGTAGTTCTGGTCACAAAACATTTCCTCTCATAATCGCTGACCTGTTTGTCCATGCCTCATAAGTTTGTACAGCTGCACAGGAGCAGAGCAGATAAACGATTGCCTTTTTCGTTTTCTTTTTTTTTAGCACACCATGTCTGGACCTCATATCCTGTGGTCCTTCTATGAGAAATAGTGCGTTACAAACCAGGCAGAGATCACACTTGGTGGCTAAATATGTACGGTTGGATACCCTTGCAGTTCTATATTCCATTTGTAGCACTTTTTGATGTTGTGTTCTCCAACATTTAAATGTTCTGATACAAAAACAACTCCAATGGAGAAAATATGTCTTTTATTTGTGGTGGACTCACCCATCATTTTGTTTAGATTATTATTACCAAATACAAACTAAAACAATCTGGACAGGTAGCATCAACATTAGGGCTGCACAATGCAGATAAAGGCAAGGCAAGGCAAGGCAAGGCAAGTTTATTTGTATAGCACTTTTCAACAACAAGACAATTCAAAGTGCTTCACATAAAACCATTAAGCATCAAAACATCCATCCATCCATTATCTGAACCGCTTATCCTATTTAGGGTCGCGGGGCGCTGGAGCCGATCCCAGCTGACATCGGGCGAAGGCGCATTAAAACATAATGCAAAGAAAAGAAAAGAAAAAGATTTAAAAACAATTAAGAACATTCATTTAAACATTGAAAACAATATTAAAAACAGTTAGTAAAACATTAAAAAGCTAAAAAATAGGTTTGTTAGCCTGTCGACGGCAGCAAATAAGGCGCGTGCATTGTTGTTGTTTTTGGTTATAATGTCAGAGAAGAAGGACTGCCTTGCATTTCTAAGTTCCAAATTATAATTGCGAAGTCTCTCTTCATAGATGTCACAGTGAACCTGGAGATTAGTTTTTCGCCACCTGCGCTCAGCTTTCCGACACTCTCTCTTCTCTATTCTGACCGGCGTGGCATTTCTCCAAGGAGATCTTTGCTTACCCGAGACAACCTTCACTTTAGTGGGTGCAATGGCATCAATAACATTTTTAACTTTAGAATTGAAGTTATCTACAAGCTCATTGACTGAGATGCAAGAGAGGGCTGGTGTGGAGGAGGACTTCTGAATAAATAGTTCACTGGTGTTTTCAGAGATGTAACGCTTCGTCACAACCTCGGTTTTGACATTTGTGTGTAAGGAGATTGCTCTCTCAAAGAAAACACAGAAATGATCAGAGAGCGCAACATCAGTCACAGCAACCTTGGAAATGTTTAGACCTTTGGTGATGATTAGGTCCAGAGTGTGCCCCTTGTTGTGGGTGGGTCCTGTTACATGCTGAGTCAAATCATAATTATCAAGGACACCACATAGTTCTATAGGCCCTCTGTCCTGGGGATCATCAACATGGGTATTGAAATCGCCAACAATGACAACACAATCAAAATCAATACAGATTATGGACAGCAGTTCAGTATACTCATCAAAGAAGGTTGCACAGTATTTAGGTGGTCTGTAAATGGTTAGGAATAAAGCTTGAGTGGAATTCATAGCCACATATTCAAAGGAAGTCAAATGACCAAAAGACATCTGCTTGCATTGAAAAGAATCATTAAATAAAATAGCAACTCCACCTCCTTTCTTATGCGCTCTTGTTTCACTCATGAAACTGAAGTTGTCAGGTGTTGATTCAATAAGAACAGCTACACTGTTATCTTGGTCTAACCAAGTTTCAGTTAAAAACAAAAAATCCAGTTTGTGCCTAACAATAAAATCATTGATTAAAAATGTTTCCTGACAGAGACCTGATATTTAATAAAGCTAAGCTTAATGTGGTTAAAGCTCTATTTGCCCATTTTCTTTGGACAGGCTGACGAGGAATGAATGTTAAATTTGATAGGTCTGCAGATTTACTAATGTTTCTTCGCAGCCTCACCTTTCTTTTTCTATAAACTATCAGGACAGGAATTGAGAAGGCTAGCTGCATACAGGGCCCCGACTGTTCCTGGAGAGAATCAGTGGTGTCATTAGCCTTGTAGCCTGGACCCAGAAGATATCAATTGTTGTGGAGCTGGAGTGAAGGTGGGGGAGGGGCAGCGCGCTTTATCTTCACCAATTGTGTCAAAACTGGCTGAGGACTTAGATCCAGTGGCGGAGGTCGAGCTGGAGGTGGACGTCGAGGAGGGAAAAGGGGAGTGCGGCGGGGAGTGAATTTTGTTCCAGCAGTGACCAGCTCTTTCATGTGGTCAGTGAACTCCAGGTGGGGGGGAGGATGGAGATGGGGTGGAGAAGGAAGGGGAGGACCTGGATGGAGTCTGGGGGGGTTGGAAGTAGGTGCTGGTGAGGGAAGTAAAGTGGTTGGACTCTCTTCCTCTTGGCTCTCCTCAGGCGGGGGCATCCTTCCCGTAGTGTCCCCACGGCGATGCTGTGTGGTTATCTCTTGTTTAGACTCCTCTTGTCTCCTGTCCTTGGCAGTGGGAACAGACGGGTGACGCAGGAAGAAAAATAGATTAGAGGTAAACAGTTTTACCCCTAACTTGTTCAGGCAAACTCCATCTGCCTTAAAAAGGTGTCTGCGCTCCCAGAAAAGGTAAACATTGTTGATAAAATGTACTGAATGGTCAGTACATGCAGTTGACAGCCATTTGTTGAGGGCAAACAGCCTGCTGAATCATTCATCTCCTCCTCTGACTGGTGGAAGAGGGCCACTGATAAACACCTCAGCATCGACAGAGCTGACAGTGCTTAACAGATCAATGAAGTCTCGCTTCAGAACTTCAGACTGTTGTTTCACAGTATCACAGCTTCCTGTATGCACGATGATGTTTTTCACCGTGGGATGGTCAACCACGATGTCCAAGATTTTGTCCGTCATGTTAGAGACCATATCCGTCGGAAAGCAGAGTATTTCGGTATTCTTGCTGCACATCGTTCTGACATCTTTTACAGCGTGGTCACCAACCATCAAAGTTTCAGGCTCAGTCAGTAGCTTTCCCTGTGGCCTTTTACGTTCACATTTACTCTCAGTTCTTACCCTGCTTTGAGAGGATAGCTGCTTATCCAGGTCACCAGATGGAGATCTAGCATCCTGCGACAATGAAGCAAATCTGTTCCCAAGTTGTAGGCCTGGTTGCCATAGAGGTTCTTTGTTGGTTTTACTTTTCTCAGCTTTTCTTGGCTGTGTCCAGCTGTGCGTAGGGGTTGAGGAGGAGTTCTGCCTGTGTGGTAGTGCAGGCCAGCCAGTCGCATCACAAATCTCAGGGTGCTGGGCCCTGCCTTTTAAATTTAAATTAAAAGGCTTTTAATCAAACAAAACAAACATTGATGTTGGCCAGATGTGAACATTTCCTTCGATATGACTCTGATATGTTACATACAAATAATTATGACATGTTTAACTGCGTTTCAGAGATGCATCCAAAATTCTGTCAAGTGCGACGAAACATTTTCATTGGTGGTCACCATTTAACAGGTCTGTCTCTATATGCATGTGTGTGTGGTTGTGTGTGTGTGTGTGTGTGTGTATATGTATATGTGTGTAGCATTATTTTCTCCCGCCTTCCGTGCCCAAAGAAGAAAAAAAGGCATGTGTGTACACCGACCCTGTTTTACATGTAAGTTAAAGTAGCTGTCTTGTTTTGCCCGGTGAATGTGTACATTTTGAAAACCATTGGATTTCTTCTCTGCATCTGCCAGTAGGCATAATAATATGTTAATTCCACCACAGGAGAGACTTGATGTTCTCTGCAATTAAGTGGAAAAAGATATGTGAGTGTATCGGCATCGGCAATCGGCCAAAATGAGATGGAAAAATATCAGCAAAAATCCAATATTGTGCTTCCCTAGTACACCCATTTTATCTGAGACTTATTGCTGGAAAGGCTGACTACAGGATTCAGAGCATCTCAGACTAAAGACTCATACAACTAAAAGAATGAAAAAGCTGCAAAATTGGGTGTTAATTCCCTATCATTTTAGCATAATTAGCAGCTTCATATTACAGCTCAATATTAATATCAATATATTGATATATCCTGGTTCCCACCATCCCTAAATTATAGAAAATTATTTTTTTTTATAAAAATAAACTAAATTTCAGGCTGGTCTTAATTTCAACTTTGATTGTTTCTCATTTAGTTATGAATATGTATTCCCCTGACTATTAATGCAGATATATTATCTTCTTCCTTGTCAAAACCTGGTGCCTACCTTACCCACAATGCAGCTGTACCAACGATAGTTGGGTCGGAGATTCAGTCTTACCACAGAAAAATTAAGCTAACTCCCCTAAATTGACCATTTTCATTGCAGACGTTCGACTTGTTTAAGATGGAAGAACAAGTGTAACCCTCTACATTTAGGCCTCTGGCTTCATTCCATTTAGGTGTGCCAGTGAGCCAGCATGCACTTTAGCAGGGACCTGGCCCTGGCACATCTAAATGGAACACAGTTATTATTAAGTTACACATGTTTGACTATCTCTGCCAAAGTACATTGGAAGCAATTCATCTTTTATGAATAGACATTTAACGTTGTTGACCAATGTTTACTAAATGAAAACAGACCCCTACTACGACTACTTATGAGCATTAAAAGGGATTAAGGAGTAAATATTCAATAGACTAACTGGACTCTTCTTGTTTTATTTAGAATCTGCTATGATTGTCCTGTCTCAGTCTGGACATCTCAAAATACGAAGCATCAGGACCATAAAATTAGAACATTATAGCAGTGCTAATCGCAAACACAGCAAAAACAAGGCTTTCTGCTCAAGAGAGGTTTCGTGTTTGTAGGTGTGTGTACAAAATTAGCGTCAGCAACAGCAGAATGTCTATAAAAATCTTACAGCCCACACATTTTACAATAACCCTGGACAACCTTCTCGCTTTAGTACTGCAGGCGGAATATTGTTAAATGTTATACAACAGAACCAAATTCAAACAAACAAAAAAAAACTTTGTTATTTTTTAACACAACATCCACTGCATTTCATTTCAACAAAATTTACCAAATATGGCTGCCAGCTCCTTACTAAGATAATCCCTCTGATCATGTTTCTGTGAAGCCTGAACCAAACATTGATTTGTGTTACACTGGATAAATCGCCCCCTTTCCATCTCAGTCAAGTGTCTCCTTTCTGACGTAAACAGATGTTTGGTGCTCTAAAGCAGCTTACATGAGCAGCCTACAAAAACCTTCAGTATGTTGCTCCAAGGAAGTACTTTGGTGTTCTTCACATCATGTACCAGCTCATTGATGCACCGTTTGAGGGATGTTGGAGTGCTTCTTATTATAAAACCATCATTAGGCCATTTAATTAGGCTTCTGTATACATGTATACTCCTGTATTATTAGGTATACTGGTATAGATGGTCACAAATTGTGTACATAGCCATATTTGTACATCACTGTGTTCCAGTTAAAAACTATAGGCCAGATTTACTACGAAAAGGGCTCCAGGTGCACTCAGGAAATGGATAATCGAGCAAGTGAAGGAGATCTCATAAGTTCAGAGGTGGGATTTCTATGAGATCACTGAGCTCCGAAAATAAATGATGACAGAATCTTCACAATGGCCATCTACAACAGAGAAAAACCTTTACTGATACTCATAAATGATATTATATTTAATTTTGAATGCATTAGGAGGCAGTGAAAACGTTCACGGTATACACAAAAAGGAGATGAAGTATAAAAATTACACAAAATATACACAAGGTACAGATGGCTCCACAACCGGTGGGTGGGGGGGGAGGGAGAGGGAGAGAGAGGGAGAGGGAGAGGGAGGGAGGGAGGGAGAGAGAGAGAGAGAGAGAGAGAGAGAGAGAGAGATTTTACATAATTGATGATCACAAAGCTCAACATTGTTCTATTATTTGTTTGTGTTTGCAGACATTGTGTTCAATAATAAGAATGTCTTGCCTTTTTGTTTCTAATGGCGTGTTCGGAGCAAAATGCGTCACATCTCCACAGAAAAGCAATCGTAGAGGCCTCAGTAAATCTTGCCCTATGAGTCTAGTGTGAAAACAGTTTTCAGAGGAGATTGCCTTGATATTGTTCTGGTTTGACCAAAGTGGGGTGGTGATCATTGCGAGTAAGCCAAAAGATGTAAGTCCATGTATGGAAATGAGCCCTCATTACTTTCTGTTCTCATTCAGGGCGATGCTCCCCGCTCCTCTTCTTCTCTCACTTCATTTTCTCTCTCTCTGTTGCTCCGTCTGTTTTCTTTGGAGGAAAAAAAACTGGGTCATATCTTCCCTCCTTCCTCCTCTCAGTGGCTTAAATGGAAAACATAGAAAAAAGGGAGAATTAATGCAGTGCTGGTGGATGTAATGGGGGGTGGAGATGTATGGGAATCAGTATAGGAATGGCCATACACACACACACACACACACACACACACACACACACACACCTGCTGTACACACATAGACTCACACATTGCAACACTCAATCCAAAAGCACTTGAAACATATCTCTCCCCTCTCAGTGCATCTTATCCACCAGTGTGAGTCTTCTTTCATTCTTTCTTTCTCATACAAGGTGCATCACACTGGTGCTTTTCTTCCTGCTACGTCTTTATCTGACATTTCTGGGGTTTGAGCGTGGACTGCCTGCCGCCACAGCTCAATAGTTCTGTCAGGTTCACCTTTTTAATGTGGGAAGATGTCAGAGTCTCCCTCCCCTCACACACACACACACACACACACACACACACACACACACGCCGATAAACTGCACACATATGCTACAGGATCAAGGAAGATAACCAACAATACAATACTACACGATCCCGATACTGTGTGCTGCACATGATGACAATGATGATACAATACATTACAGTCCGAACAACACTGGACTTGTGAGGCGGATACTGATATCGATATATCATCACCAGACTTTATAAACTCTTAAATACCATGTAGTAACCATAACCTAGAATACAGACTTTTTTGATGATGAATCCTTTTCTTTTTTATGACTAAAATCTTGAGCGGGACACTGCACCTGAATAATCAAAGCTCTCTGGTGAACAAACGATGCAACGGTGACACTGTTCCTAAATGATATGCAGTCACATACCGCAATGTATTGTTGCTTATGGGCCAACGTTTACGGCATTAGATATGTATTTGCAATAATCAGCACCGTTGATTTGTCTTTCTACGATAGTTAGCTACACAACAGTTCTCCAATACATGCAGTTTTGTGAAATGCATTATCTTATACAAGACAATCATTTATGATTACTTGGTTACATTTGTTACTAGTTTTTCCAAATACAGCATCCGTGACACTCTTTTACTAATTTAAGTTTATCAAAAGAATCAGCGTTGAAAGTGTTGAAAGCTAAATAAATATATTCACCATCCTGTAGACTTGATGTTTTAACTTGCTTGCTCCTATTTAATTTTTAAAGGGCAGCTGTCCTTTTTTTTAACCTTTTTTTTTTTGTGTAAGTGACTAATGGGGACAACATTTTTTGTTTTATAAATTAGTCCGGTATTGAGGGATAACGCTGCAGCCGCTAAACGGGCTGCAATGTAGTACCTCACAGTCAATGTAAGTTCACTAGAAGTGCTTATTTTGGCCCCTGACAGGGTCCGAATGTTATTATAAGTGTCTGACAACATAATGGAAAGGACCAAGCGGAGAGATGAAATGTTTTTCTTACCTTTTACCTGATCCGGTCCGTCTGTTATTGTGTCTCGTTTAAGTAGAAGTCTCGTCCTGAAAATCTTCTGAGAGGTGATTTGTTGCTGGAAAACAGCGGTGGAAACGTGATTGATAGTTAGAGAGAGGAGTGCCAGAAAGAGTTTGTTGTGTTGGAGTACAGAAAACGTAGCTTATTTCTTATCTAAAAGATTTTCAATGTCATGGCTAAATATTTAGCTCATTTTTGACAATGTTGATGGGACAAAAACATGGGAAAATAAGGTCCAGGTTTAAAAATGTAAAAGTGTCCCTTTAATGTTTAATATAACATAAAATGAATTTCGACAAATGTAATGATTTCCCTTTTGTAATTAAAGTCTCTTATGCATACGGATATTAGAGTGATTGAATAATCCACTTTGGAAATGAAAAAAAAAACCTCGAAACGAGCCAAAATTAAAGTTAAAGGAGAGTCGTGAACATTTCTTCACCTCAAGTCTACGCGCTGCGCCTCAGGTTGATGGATTTGTCTGCGGCTGCAAAATTTTATGTCTCCAAGATCATAATATTGACTTTGATTTACAAAGTCATTTCACCAAATTATCATCAGGAATGTATGGTGTGACATTCAAATGACAGGACAAGGATAAAAATGATATGGGAATACTGTAGAAACTTAGCAGTGTTTTCGCTGTCTCATGCATCAAATGATTGATTAAACACAAATACTATAAAGTAGCAATACCTAATACAATCTAGTACTATGAGCACTGTAGCCTACTCTGGCCCTTGAATAGCAAGTTCCTATTGCCTGTAGCTTTGTGCTTTGTGCTTTGTGCTACTTCTTTGGGATTAAATGCAACTGTCCTCGAACATATACATGAACACATCTGTCTATGCCCACAGCATACATATACAGTACACTACTTTTTACACACTCAGCATGTAGTGAGAGTACACAACCTCAGTATTTGTCCGTTTTGTTTCCTTCTTTTTTTCTGAGAGGCAGCGGCTGCTGTGGAAAGATTAGGCGATTAGGAAGACAACGCTCTGAGATTGGCCAGCAGGCCTCATCAGATAAAACATGTTTAGAGCAAACAAAAGCTCCGGCTCTGCTGTGTCGGAACAGGGCCAGACCACTTTGAAGATGTGAGGCAGATTCTTGAAGCCTCTGCAGCAAAGAGCAAGGAGATCAGATGCCCGTCTCGCAATCAAAAACCCCGTCGGTCGAGGGGGCTCGTTTCTCAGGACCCGGCTATTCTCAGATTAATTACTCAACAACCCCTCTGAGGGCCGAGAGGTTCTGCCAGCCCTGCAGGTTTTGACACTAAACAAATATCTGATACCGTACACATGTAGCAGACTCTCTGCTCTGATGAAGAAAATATGATGTTGTCGTAACAGCATCCAATCAGCCCGGGCTAACCAGGTGTGAGGAGAGATTTTGAGCTTTCAAAAAAGTTTAACGACATTGTGCTGAACTGATTTCTACCCGTCTCTTTCCCTTCGTCCCGTCGTCCCTCCGTCACGTTTCCCACTCGTGTTTGTTAATAATGTACAGACAACGTTCTTTCATATTGCAAAATCAGCCTTTCCCAACGGACAAAAGGTATGTGATTAGATTTGTTTTCTGAGGGATACATTTTGATAAAAGCGGGTCGATTCAATAAAGAGAATTTACACACTGGGTGTAAACTTGTTATTTATTTAGCAGCGTCGGGCTCAGTGATGGACAGCAGTAGATGGAATCCACTCGGCCTCTCCTGAATAACATCCATTATCGTCCACAGCCTACTGTAAATTACCCCTCAGGAGACCGGGGCTACATTCATACAGTTGCCATGTAATTTTCTTGAGCCCATCCCAACACAATTTCAAACAAATAAACCGATAACTGTGTCCTTTCGCATTTGTGCATGCGTGTATGTATGTGTTTGTCCTCAGACGTTGGAGGCTATTAGGCAGTTCTTTGAGCAGAGCCTGATCAGATTTACAGTTGAGAGGAAGAGAGAATAAGACACATGGGAAATACAATCGAGCCGGACTCATCAACAGAAGTGCTCGTGTATTGTGCTCACAAACTGCCTTCTCAAATTGTTTCACTATGGCTCTGCAATAACACTCTCTTGCACATCAGCCTCACTTTATGTTTATGGAAGTCATTTTCATGTTTGCATATTTCATTCCCGAAATGGCTGCGACAGGAAACCAAAATGCATTATTTATCACAATGCAGCTTCAATTAGATTCATCGGAGCCGAATAAAGATTTGACTTACAAGGGATATTTTGAGCAGATTAACTATAAAATATATAGCACATAACACATATAGCATGATTGTTTGAATGTCTAAGTCAACCCAGTGCTGCGTTTTGTGTGAAGCGAACACAAACTTGTTGTGAACGTCGTAATTTTTGGGATCAAATTGGTGGCTTAGATGTGTCTAATGCTGACTGAGCCTTTTCTGGCTGTGATTTTTCTTTTTGACAGATCAAGAAAGCCGGTGTGTTGCATTATTTAAGTGTAAGTGCCTCCTCTCAGTCAAAATATTTTTTGATTTCAGACACTGAGGGAATTCAGACAGAATATTACAGATGCCGTTTCATTTCGAAACTTTTCCGCCGTACACTCGGAGATGAGTCGCAAATAACCACCTTTTTAAACTTCCTGAGAATTTTTTAGTTTGTGTTTAGTCTCGTCTTTGTATCGTTTGTGTCCAGTAGACGTTTAACTCTGTGTCCAGGCCAGGGCTTTAGATTTGTGTGGCTGTTGGATGCTGTAAAATGCTGCATGCCCTTGTCAACGTTTGGAGGTGCTCAGACAGACCATAATGATCTGGCAGCAGTCCAAGACACCACAACACACGAGGAGACGAGTCTCTGCTACTGATACTGTAGGTTGGAAGGGGTTGTCCTCTTCATCTATCTCATCCTATAACAACCCAGGCTCCGTTAGCCGCTCACCGTTGCGCAGTGAGAATATGTTTAGCAATATAACCTCTACGTGTCCTACGATCTGATCCTGAAAAAAACCTGGACCTGGTCCAAAATATATAAGATCTGGGGATTTATTAAGAGACAGTTTAAAATGTTTTAATGCCTGTAATTAATAACCGTAAAGCCAAGTTTGGACTTATGCCTTTCCACTTATATCCTGTCAGCGTCCTTGTATGATGTGTATATATGATGTGTACATTATTATCATAACAATCAGTAAAACACTTTATTGTCCAAGGTAATGGAAATGTGTCCTTGACATGGCTCACACTGGACACATTGAGTGAAAAAAAGTTTAAAAAAGTAATAAAATCACAACAAAAAATTATTCATGCAAAGTGTTCTCTGTCTACCACGGGAGCAAAGTTTGGACTTGTCACCAGCATCCAGTGGAGACTTCAGGAAATATTATTTGGAAAAGATATTTAGCACGTAGCCTTGGTAAGAACAAAACATGTAATTCTTACACCTTTACACGACATACAGCATGTTAACCAGTGAGATTTAGAGACACTGGTGACAGATTTTGTTAGTTTTGAACAGTCAGGCTAGTCTTTATGCTAAGCTAAGCTATTGTTAGCTTCATATTTACCGTACAGACAGAGTGTTCAATATCCTGTGTTTATTTATCTTCAGCGGGTGCTGTACTTTATAATAGGGGTGCTAGGAATTTTTGTATTTCTAGTAGGCCCAGAAGTTAGCATTGCACTAGCTCCCTCGACAAAAAGCCAATGGGATTTTGCCATTGACTTAATGCAGAAAATAATGTACATGGCAAACAAACATTTACAACAGTTACACGTTTTGTTCAGCAAGACAATCCTCAGAAATGGACACCACTTTTAGGATTTTTTAAAGCAGGAATGCAATCAGCAGAAGTCTTCATTGCGTTAGATAGAGAACTTACAGTTTTTGCCCAAAATCCTGCATGAGTTCTTTCATCTTTGTTTTATGACAGAGCTCACATCCATTTTTCTTGAAGGTCAGCACCCTTCTGTCATCTCTCTCCCATCCCCTGCTCCTTTTGATGACGCAAGGTCACAAGAGGTCAGCGAGCCCTGCTCAGGCCCATAATTGAATATTTTTTTAACCACGGCCTGTCATCATTAAAAGTATTTGGAGTGCGTGAGTTTCCATACTTCATTAGTAGGCTCGTGAGGAGAGTGGACCAGGTCAATATGACCTTAGCATGGTTCCATTTAGTAAAACATTACTCAACAAAGATTTCCCCGTTCCGGCTCTGAGTTCATGACATTTAAATGAGCCCGCAATCGAACCCCTTGAAAATGTAAATGTAGCCTTTCTGTTTCGGAAAACCTTTTTGAAAATTGTTCTCTCAAAGGTGATTAATTGGTAGTAGAAGTACTCCTCTGAGGAAAACACGACACACAGATGAAATTGCACACAAGTATGTTCACACATGAATGCGGCCTCACACGCATGCAATCAGGCACAGATCGCATGTACAACTTCAGGATAACGTGTGACTCGTACATCTGCATGAAGTCATAATATTCTCTTATTTGTAAATACCCAGCTCGACTTCTGTCTCTCTGACAGGCTCTCTTTCTGGCTGTGTCTCCTTATCTTATCGCGCACACACTGCCAAACCCACAACCTTGTAGCATCTACACCAGATATTCTTTTTTTTTTTTATCGACTCTGGCTTTTGACAACGCCCCTAGGCTCAAGTGCATGTATTTTTACGCTTTTTCTCAAACACACAGGCACTCAGAAGAAAGGTCCCAATTTTAGTATCATTGTAAAATTACATGCATCTACTATGGTTGTAGTTTTCACTGCCTCAACCTCGCATCCTGGAGAAGAGTTGCTTTTGGCAGTGTCTGAGTGTTGTAAGGGTTTGTGCTAATCCAATAACAGGGCCCTGTTTGTAGACAAGACACTGTTAAGTTGTCAGCGAGCCGTGCTGCTTCAGAAATAAGAAAGCCTTCAGATGCCTGAGTGAGTCAGAGGTACATGCACAGAACAGTGCCCACAGAAAAAAAAATTGAATGGCATTCATTGGACTCTGATGGCTTGAATTGAACCAAATAAAGGAAAATATTAGTATTAGTATTTTAATTTGTCTCCAGAAACCCTTTTTATCTTGCGAGTGAAACAGACCGTTCTCGCAGCGCTGTACAGCACAATAACATCGTCGCGTACCTCCGACCAATGAATTTCCTTCTTTGGATAATAAAGTTAAATGTGATGTTATTTGAAGCACTCTTTAAGCTAGCCACCTCACCTCTACTTGATTAATATGTTTCTGTTTGTACATCCCAGGATGGAAAACATTTCAAATCGCATTGAGTGTCGAAGTTTTATCTTCTGTAGCTTGAAGTAACTTTTTGATAACTTTCTCTGACATTATATCGAAGAAATGCATTCTAACATCGACTTGTATAAGTGTTCTCTGTTATAACTCCATATAGTCTTATCAATGCATTTTCTTTGACTTTGAGAAGTGTAACTGGGCCTTTTGTTCTTACTCTCTATTGGAAAACAGCTGCTGTGCCAACAGGTCCCTCTGCTCCAGTGCACTTAATGCTCGTACATTCCTCCTCGTCATTGCCTTGCAGCACCATCTATTCTCGTTACCTAACATATGAAGACATGACTGGTGCAAAGACAAAGCTATTTCGATGTCAAATCATCACATTTTGGGTCCAAACCCCTGCTCTATTTCATTTAACGTGCAGATGCCATAATGTATTCTGTCGCGGTTTTATATTGGGTGTTTCTGAAAATCCAGCGAACTGGTGTAAAGGCGGTGGTGACTGGCAGATGAATGCAACACACCATTTTCTCGGAATGGTTAACAGACATTGTGTGAACTGAATGCATGTCGTTGCCACCATCTGCCTGAGAGGTACATGTTCTCACCTGTCTCTTGTTCTATTTAGGTGATACATCGACCACCTTGTCCCTGTCCTCTCCCTTCTCCTCTTCTTCCTCCTCCACAAAGCTCAGCACAGGGACCATTTCAACAACTGATCACACAAAAGATAGTTTTATTCAATGCTCCGGCATTATACGATGGCCTCACAAGTGAATCAGCAGAGAAGGGATTTCGTTACATGGGCTGTGTTATTGATTCACAGAATCCTAATTCACGCACTACATTATAAAGGGGCCCTATTTCAAGGTCAGTGTTGTCAAACAAAACATTACATTGCTCAACAATGTAAAACAAGAATTACTCAAATTTGCAGTTGGCTCTTTGCCGACCCCCTTAATCAAAATATTGCAGAGATCTGGCAGTGCATTGGCTAACGTCAGCTGGTTTAGATGTGAGAAAAAAATATGTTTTCATTTCATTCAGCTATGTTAATATGTGAGTTCAGAGTCTGCACAGTTGATGTTTGGTGTCCAGGCTGTGACATTTCAGCTAAACCTGCTCAGAGAGAGAGAGAGAGAGAGAGAAAGAGAGCGAGAGAGAGAGAGAGAGAGAGAGAGAGTTGTAGTGATGCTAACCTCACACCACCACTCTTTGGGGGACGGTTGCGTCTACAGGTGGATGCTTTAATGGACGTAGGCTGATTTAAACATAAGCAGCCGCAGCTATGATGCGGTGTTGTAGCGTCGCAGCAGCACCCGAGGCAGACCAGTGGAGTGACCTCTGCATTGAAAGCTCGAATAGAGCACCTGATTTTAAAAAGGGTGTTTAAAATGGAGGATGTGAACTGGGCTGCCTAAGAAGCACAGGCCCACACGTTTTCTAAAAGAAATATAGAAAAATTCAAGGTGCATTAATTTCAAGAGGCACAATGTCAATAAACCTCTTGGGCATAAACCTGTTTCCAGACCTAAATATTGTCGCTGACACATTAGCCAACCATGTTACCAATTAAAAGTGGGACCGCCAGCTCCAAATTGGGGACAAAATGTAATTTTAGGGAAACATGATGTTGAAAATCTATTTCACCCTAACGTATTTTATGTTTATTTTTGTATATAGCATTGACCAATGCCACATACCACAACATTTATACCCAAAGATAGTTTGCCATGTTCATGATGATGATTGTAGGTACATTACCATGGGAGCTCAGTGTGTGAGGCACATTCACATGTAGTATACCCACATCAGCAAAGTACACATTATTACAGTAAGCAATGCACTTGTGTTGTTGTTAATAATAATACACATTTCAATTTAATTCAAAGTTGTTTAACAATTAAAAAAAACAAGACGAAAAAAATCAGTTTTCCTGTGTAACCAGTGAACCAGGAGACTTTACCAGCATGATTTCATGTTATGCTCGTGCACATTTAACTAATCAGGTTGCTTGCTTGAAACTACCCTTAGTATAATGTACATCAAGCAGGGATAAGCAGGCTGTTCAGGACACAACCGAACTGAACGTTGCAACTGAATGTAAAGGCTCGTCCCTCGTGGATGATTTAATTTGTGCTTGTCTGTTGTAGTTACA